>OZ016503.1:7361311-7668811 GCA_963966595.1 Physocephala rufipes
TGTGCCCTACTTTTCTCTCTAATTTTAGTTCAGTATAATTGCTGCATAATTTTAACCAACTGAAGAGTTCCATTTAATTATTTAACCGGCAGTTAAACTGGATCTTTCTTTCATCAGGCAACCAATAACAAAAATGTTGTCGGTTTTCAAAAAATTTGAAGGTTTTTCCTTTTTAAAATTTAAACTACGGTAAAAAGGTTGGTCAAATGTTTTACCATATTTGAGGCGGTCATAACGGCTAACTCTGACCTGAGCGCGTACGTGCGTATGAAAGTATATGTGTTTCTGTGCGCTAATTTATGTATGCGTGTAAGTGCACATTAATAACTAGCAAACGTATCCTTAAATTGCACTTAATCATTTGCGTACTGTGAGAGACTTCATTGCATTTGCAGAAAGAGGAGTGGAAGATATTACTGTTGCTTCCACTAACATCATAACTATATATATATATATATATATATATATATATATATATATATATATATATATATATATATATATATATATATATATATATATATATATATATATATATATATATATATATATATATATATATATATATATATATATATATATATAGATATATCTGCGATATATATTTTAAGTACCAGCGAAAAATGTTAATTAATATTTCATAATAAAATTTTAATATTCCTTTTAAAAATCTTATTCGAAATTAGACTCGTATAATTCGATACCATGTAAGGAAGTTTTAAGATAATTTGATTTTCTCTATTTTTATTTTTATTTTTGCTTTAATAGCTTATTTTTTACTTAATGGACCATAGTCTGTGTTAATTTTTATAACGAATTTTGCAATTTACGAAATATTTCTAAAGCAGGTTTTCATAAAATTATTAGACAATATTTTAATAAAATTGATAAACCTGATTTTCTCGCCTTTATAAAGAACTAAATTCATTTTAAAAAAAGAAAGTACTTCCTAAATTCTTTCCATATTATATTGAGTGTAGTTGATTTTTTTCCATTTCAAAAGCGACTCATACTTCGCAGCACTACCTGCTACTTCTTAGGGCGCAGCGATGTGTAGGATATAATGCAATGCAAGTCAATATTTTATGCGAAAATGACAATAATTTGAATTTATTGAATTAATTAAAAACATAAATCAACTCTCTGGCAGCGTATTAGTCGATTGTGGAGTAGCATACGTGGGAAGAAGAGGAAGGAGAAGAACTGGAGTATATGATAATAATTTATGATAATAATATGTAGTTAATAGTAGTAGTAGTGAGAGAAAGACAAAATGGAGATAGAGGGCTCGCTCTGAGCTATTCAATAAGAACAGAACAGATGCCGCTTGGTGCTTTACGTGAGTACCTGCCAAGTATGGCTTAATCTCACGGTGGGCCTACCCACACTCGGGATTACTAGGTAGACTTTGTGAATACCTTATATACTGGCAATCATCAGCCACGGCATCAACTTAGCCCTATTGCGCCATTTGTGTACCTATGGAAGCCTGGGACGTGCAGGACATTCCTCGCAGGTTGACGATCGAGGCCTATCTAAAACCTCTTTAATGCCGGTGTGCTACTCACCGGCATTCTGAGTTGACGGAGGCTGCCTCCTCACGCAACTCCACGTGGAGGCTCTATGGTCTCTCCCCGCGTATTTTTGGGTAGTACCACAGCCACCACGAAGCTCTCGCAATGAGAAGCCTACCCACTGGTGTGCTGTGTACGTGGGAATTTACATTAGCGGGGTCATAAGACCCAAAATGAGCCGCACACCACCCGTGGCACCATTTTTACATCTTTGGTAAGATGTCGGAACTAGTCTGCATAGTTCGTGGCAAGTGAACTACGTGCAAGCACGACTAGTCACTGCCATTTTGTCGCCTTACATCCACGACGGGCCTGGCACCCAGTAAGAACAGAACACAGTCGGAACATAGTAAAAACGTCTTTGATACGTTGCTCCGATTAATTAAATGTCTACAATCTTGTAACTACTTTGATCTATTATGGGCCGTTTAAGAAAGGAGTCAACACAATCCGGCCAACGATCGCAGTGGGTGTAGAATAAGTTAATTACACTGATTTTAAACTGAATTTTTCACCATTACTTTCTAATGATTGATGAACGTTGTTCTTTCGGAACTTATTCTTGATTAAACACGTCGATTTCAGCTGACGTTTCGGGTTTACCAAGTCATGCAAATCATTTACGTTGACATCTGTATTGAAATACCTTACTGGTGTGTCCGAAAAATCTTGAAGCTTGTAGTTTGAGGCAACTAAGGAAAATAGTGACAACTCGTTTTATAATCTACACCCGAATGGTCAAAGGAATATTAACTTTTTTCTTCAATTTGTGACGAATTGAAGGAGATATGTATGGCAAGTAAAGAAAATCGTATATATTCTTGCCAACAATTACCTCTTTAGTTTTTTAGCCACGTCAGTCCGTCTATCCACCTGTCTGTCTGTCTGCCTGATCTGATATGAACATTCTGTAACCACAAATCAAGCAGTACTGAATGTGGGCCATTCGCACCAACGCCACGCCTGCTTTTGATATCACAAAATGTTAAAATCGAATAAAAAAAAAGAAAGTAAAGCACCGTTATAAAGAACCTTCCCAATGGTAACCGTGTTTCGCCCACTAATAAATAAGCCCGCTAAAACGAGATTTCGTTATCGTAAACATCTGTTTGGGATATTTAAATGAAAGTATATTTTATACGAGTGGTAATTACGATATTTAAAAAATTTTGGCAAATGGGCGTGCTCCGCCCACTCGGTATTGAATTTAAGCTATAGTTTTATATGATAGGCGTAGGGTATATGTGCTTCGACCTGGCCGAAGCTCTCATCTTTTTGTAATTTTTACGATTATTAAGTTTTCATACAATTATAAGAAGATAATAATTAGACTCTAATTTATTATCCTAATGGATGGATTAAAGAAAATAATCCTCCACCCATAGCCTCACACATAAGTAATCGCGTTTCTGTGAACAAAATAAGGAGATTATTAATGGGCCTTAGGCTATCACGATGCACTCCAACATGCACGCATACTACAGATAAAACCTGAATGTCGCCTGCGGCATCTCAAGCCGATTGTTCTTAGAAGTTTATGTACTTTGCAAAAACCCTTTAGAATAGGCTTACTAAAAAATCACCACCCATTGTTCCCCACCCCCTTTTACCCTTCCACCGACACCCTTGAACTGCGTTTGAATGTTTTTCTTCCCCCACGCGTCTTATGGTCGCGTTTGTTTTACGTATTATTGGAATCCAAAATGAAATGTATTTATTTATTATTGTAAATTGTAAAAGCCCTCAGGGCACCCTTAAAATTTAAATGTTGCCACAACGGATGCTATATTTCGTGGTAAGCAAATAAATTAAGGATTGTATAAATAATGGGCGAATTGATGATAACAACTGAATAGGGTGACCTAAGAAGGGTGCATTTAAATTAAAAGCTGACTTAAAAAAAGAGGTTGAAAAATAGCTTGAGGTGAAAATTAGATTATGAGGTACATCGTCACGCAAAAACATTAAGGACGTAACGTCAAAAACGCGTAACTTCGAGTATTTATTTAATTTAATACTTGTCACTCTCTTGGTAATGGAAACATGACTCTGTACCACCTACGCACTCTGTATCGAATCCTCTTAACCGACGAAGAGAACAAATCAAAAAAGAATATTGCCAAAGCGAAAAACCTCTAGAGGAGCGCCACGCCACACTGTACAAACATACAAACGGATATGCTTGGAATTGCTCGAGTAAACAGAAAAAGATGGGTGTACGTTGTTCGTCTGACAGCCAACTAGTACCGGCTGTTTACGAGGGTGTCTCAAAGCGCATTTTGACTTGAATAAATGATTTTAGGAGAGCAAATGAACGCAATATTGCAAATGGAAGATAAAAGGATTCGACAGGTCAAAACGTGTGGCCTGTCTGAAGTAAGTCTACCCGACACATTGTATAGTAAAGGGGTAGGTTTTGCGTTAAGCTGATGATACAGTCCGTAATGCGTTTCCCTTTTATGGCGACCACAGTAAAAGAAGACAATGTTCAAATCTGCCTTCTGTCTGGAATCTTCGAAGAATGTTACAAGCGAACCGAACCATCGAACGAACCGGAGGCACGGAAAATTGATTGAAGTTAGTAGCAGTATTTGCTGTCGCAATGGCATCGCATCACATCCTGGAGTGTACGCCATCTGAAGTAATTTAAAAACACGTTATACATGAGATTCTTAAAGTCACTTCCACAACTTTCAGTAAGTATCGATCGCTCGAAAGACCGACTGATTGAACGAACGCTGTTGAGTTTATGTAGCATCATCCTGAAAGGGTATTTGGTTAAAACTGCACAGGCAGCAGGCGAGATACTTGAAGTGCGTACTCGCATTTATTGTTCCTTCTTTTCGACATTCTTTCACACTAATTCGAACTCTATTACTTTTTACGTTTTGCTCGGTAAAAGGAAAATCCTCTTTAGCACCCTGTGCCATTCTCACACATTTTTAATGTTCTATATAACTCAAAAACATATTGTATGAACAAAGTTCATTGAATGATTTCGGGGGAAAGGAGTAAGATAGATAGATATGGGAAGAGTGATTAGCGAAGAAAAACATTTTCTGGCAATATTTCCCGTGACGTCTACTAAAATTTAATCCTGCAAGTTGGTTTCCCGGCGACGCACCCAAATTTACGTTAGTTTGCAAACAATGTATGAAATCTGCACATGCCTCATCTTCCTTCATTATTGATGTCTTTTATTTTAATACCATTCTTATGTACAAGTACCGTTTTCCTAATACGTACACAATATTTTATTTAATGCTGAAGAGCGCTGCAATTTTTTTTCTGTGACCACTCTTAATAAATTCCGTCAAATGAGAGAAATTCATTTGTATATTTTCAGATTTTCAATTTACTGTTATTTTCAATTTATCTGTTATTGTTTTGCTGTCGGTTTTTGTTGTTTTACGTGAATCACTTCTACACTACCAAATTGTGAAAATTCTGTACTATTATCGTTGTTTTATTTTTCCACTTCCGCCGTAGGTTTTTATCGGTTTCTTTTTGCAATTTTTCATATCCTTTCTTGCTTTTATTTTACTTTTATTCAGAACTTAATGAGCTCGAAAATTTCATAAAAATTCTTTACTGAAATTTTTACGCAAACTTTTTCATACACCGAGAGAGAGGGAACACTGCTCTTGAAATCTTGTCGATTAACTCGCTTTCTCTGCACAAAATTTTGAAGAGTTGAAAGCTGTGTGGGAGGATAGCATTCCCGTTGTGAGTATGAGTTAATAATTGAATCGGAGCAGCTAAAAATAAAATTAAAACAACTGTTAGTTAAGCTTGTAAGTTTAATTTTGAAGAGGTTTTTCTCTAAAGCGGTTTTTGTACAATTAGACAAAAAATGGAAAAAAATCGAAATGGAATTTCTATAGAGTTCTCTTTTGAACAAGTTCATAATTTTCTAGTTTTATCATATTTTTTAAGCTTTCAAAAGTTTTACAGAATAAGAAGTTAAGTTGAATTGTTTTTAAGTAAGTCGATTAAATACTCATACCAAAGTACTTCAACATACAATCGAGCAGGGCTCGATTTCATCTAAACAGCAAAACCAGACATGGCCAGGGTTTTGGTAGAGTTAAAAACGTTGGAAGAGTTGAGTAACTTTAACCAAAGGGTTTTGACCATACGTTCTCTTTTATTTATTAATTGAATTATAAAGGAAAAAACTAAAACCACCTTATAAAACCAATAATATACTGAAAAAATTTATGATAAATACTGAATCTCATGAGGGGTGTTGAAATTTTATAAAACAATCTTAATAAAGCTTATAAAGCCTTTATCGCTTGAATTTAAAAGAAAGGGAAAAATTTTAAGAGTTTTTACTAAAATGTGTGCATAGAAAGTTTTAAAAAATTCGCTTGGGGACCCGAGAAAACTTGCTAAATTCAAAAACAAAAACAGGTTTATATTTCTGGCATTAAAGCGTCAAAACTAAAATTACTTTCCGTGAAAACTAGACAGCTTAGATTTAATTATATATAATTAAATCGTCATTCAAATGTTGCTTTTTAGAAGCTCTCTAATGTCAATCATCTGCGTTTACTTATTCTTTATATTTGGCAGCTATTTGTTTCACCACTAAATTAAATTTGAAGTTTTCATTGTACATTGCGATTAACCTTCACGGAGCTTCTGAGGCAGAACCTAGACCTAATGTGCTTAATTGCAGAAGTGACCATAGAATTTAACCTTTTAGTGAAACATTTGCATACCCGCAAATGTGCAAACTATAAATCAAATACACATAACAAAAAAAAAAAAAAAGGAAAAATATTACAATAGATCGCCTACTTTCAAAAATTTTTTGTATCGGTCATGTGGGTACATCATATTTCCACCACATCATATTTCCATAAATGACGTGGATGCATTTTTCTCCAACACTCTCAACCATTATCTTGATGTTCATGGCGATAGTTACGATGCTGATGATGAAGATACAGTTCAGTTCAACAGCCCTAAGTCTGTCAAAATACAATCGCATTTGAACGTCTCGTTAGCCAGCCTCGTATCTCTTTATCCAGTCACGCGGCAGGCTTAAGTTATTCATTGATCCGTTGTGTTGATATTTTCACGCTTGAAAAATTATTATTTCACTGCATAGCATACTGGTTTTGAATGGCGGGTTGCTGGTTGTTGGTTTCTGGTTTGTAGCTGCCAATGTCTGGTTTTCGGTACTTTGCTCGCACCCCCGTGGCAACGCGTCACGTTCTCTTGAACAACGGAAGTCTGAATTCGGGTCTGAAGAAATTGTCTGATGGAGGGTTGAATTAGAGCCCACGCTGTCACACTATGTCGACACATTTTGAAATATTTGTAGTTATTTGTATTTATTAGAAATAAAGAAATCCTTTGAGGGAGGGAATGTACCGTATTGTTATTTAGTGATGCCAATTTTTCATTTTTTCATAGATTTAATTTGTTTTAAGATTCGAATTTTTTCGTATCAGAGTTTATTCGAATAGTTTCATTAACAGATCTTTTTCTTTCAAACAATATTAATTTTTTTATTAACATTTTTTTACATTTTCTCTTACAACCGTGTTTTAAAGAGAGAAATAGAGAGTTAACAATAGATGATGATCTTCAAAGTTATTTTTTTGCAAGTTTCAATTTTTTTAATTTGCCTAAACTATTTCTTACAAGCAGCACTGCTTGTTGTTGGTTAGCTTAATGTAACGAGGATGGCGTCACACGGTTTCATTGTTTCCGTAGAATTTGAGGGTGAAAACTTTGATGAAAAAGTTGTAATTTAAGGGTAATCGCGAATTTGTACGAGTTATGAACACTCTATTTTGACGGAGTCGGCGTCTTTTGTGTGCAATATTTTTGGGCGAATTTTTATGTGGCTTATTCGTTTTGCGACGGGCAGCATTATAATTTTTATGCCAAATTGAGATATGCGATAAAGTATGCAAGAGTGCGTACGAGTGAGTGTGCGTGTTCAAATAGTGCAAATAAAAAAGGGAGATATTCATAAATCAAAGTGTATTAAGAAATAGAACAAGAAAATAGCAGCTAATAATAAGCTCCCTTTTAACAAAGCTATTAATTAATCTGTTATTGCTGTTGTTGCGGAAATAATGGGAGTAATCCTAAAGAAAAGCAAAAAAGAAAAAATATTAGTGGTTTCCATTTCTTAATGGAAACGGAATACATTGGTAATGCATTTGATTGAGTAAATAAAAATCGTTGAAAATTATTAATATGAAGTTAATAAAACTAATTGAAATCAATAAATTGCAATATTACATTTGAGATTGCATGCCATGGAGTTAGTAAGTAATTTATATATAAGATTAAAAGAATTAATAAGAAAACAAGTTCTGCTTTGCTTTTTGGGGAGACCCACAATTTGTTATTTGATTTAAGGGTTGCCATTGTGCTTTCGGTTCATCTAAATTTGACCCGAAAGCTCTAAGGACTGACCAAAATATCTTCTGTAGAAAATAGACCCAAATTAGTAGGAAAACGTTAGATAACACAGCCTACTAAAGATAAGGCTACAAAACCCACAATAAGATGGTTTTTATAATATCGATTGATTACGAAATATGAAAAAACCGTTACACCATGAACAAAATTACTTTAAATATTAATGCATGACATCCCAATATATATAAATTTAAATTTGATAATGGGTGCATAAGAACGTACACGAACGACTAAAGTGTAGTATGTGATGTGGGACATATCCTTATTTAAAAAAATGCATTTTTCTTAATTAAGTAAAATATTGTGAACAAATAAAAAAATCCATACATGCATCGCACACTATAAATCAAGCCAATGCATTACACAAACATAAATCCTCACATTTTGACAGCTCTCCAAAGCCACCGAAATCACAAATTTCTACTCATCTATCACACCACGTACGTCTCTCCTCACACTCATTCACCTACCACCCACCATATTCTGTTATGAGTGCACAAGCACAACAACGGTAGCAATGACAACAACAATAGTAATAACAATAACAATAACAGTGATAACAACAATAACGAAATAACAACAACATTCATAAAACAATGACAGTCCTGGTGCCCATAGCCATAAAATAGGTTTCTCTAATTACGCTACGAACAATGGCTTCGGGCTTTTGGGTTTCAGTTTCGACTACGACAAAATATTAGCAAAATGCAATCGAAAATACATTTCGTAAAAGCAATAAATGCAAAAGTAAACAAATAAAGAAAAATAATGAGAAAAATGACGCAACAAAAGCAATAGGAGTAGTAAAAATAGTGTTGACAACAAAAACCTAATACTACGAAAAACCTATGTGAGCCAAACAAATGTAAATGGACGATGGCAACACTGTTTGTGACAAGAAAATATTCGTTCCATCGATGCTAAACGATGTTGTTTCCCTTGTTATCGGCGAAAATGGTGTCTATTGGGGTGCCGTTCGATCTGTTATTGCATTCCACACCGCTGCTTCCGACCGAGTTACTTGTTTTGGGGGTTCGAATGCGGTCTGATGTTCAAAATTTTTATGATATCGCAATAGAAGACAGATATGAAAGTTTTAGGACCTAACAAAATAATGAAAGAAGGCATGTCGAGGCACGGCTATGCCATACAACCATCAGTATTATGGCAAAGAGCTCTATGGGGAAATCAACACAATGAGAAGGGAGAGAGAAACAAAGAAACTCCTCACAACAGACGAGCAAACACCTTTGGTAGTGAAAGACTTTGTGGTTTTTCTACAGTTTGATGCTTCTCCCCGATTCCCGATAGTCCACAGACGGGACGGTGGTCTTTTTTTCTGCAGACATTATTGGCAATGCGAGAAGCACCGCCGAATGATCAGTCGAGTCGGTCGGTCGGTTGGTCGATGAAACTAGAAGCCAATTAGTTGATTTTTTTCCTCTTTACTTTCTTGCAAATTCATTATTCTAATTTTCTTTGACCCTCCCCTTTTTATCATGTATCTCACTCTACTTCTTTTCTTCTTCGAAGCATCATACATAAACAACACCAATGAACAAGACAATGAATAAGTTACTCCAGCCTGAAGAATAACTACACAGTCTTTCCTAAAATGAGTTAGCTATTCCGGGTGTCAGCAAGTTATTGACCTGACAGTTATTCCCTAGAGTTTTTGATGACTATAATCATGAACTTGACGCACTGTAATCATTTGTCCTTTCACTTGAAATACTTCAAATATCTAAACTTGCAAGGGGTAGCAGGAAAGAAGATGACTAAACTAGGGTTTAAGTAAGAAAATGCTGAAAGGGATGCACAGAGTACGCGTACACACGAAGGAGTACATAGGTAGAAAGGTACATTACAGATGGGTAGGATGGCTGCAAGATAATTATTATGAATACCAAATAATTGTACTTAAGTTAACTAAAATTAAATATATGAAAGAAATTCTTTCGAAAGTTATTTTATGAAATTCATTTGACGAAAACCAAAAACAGAAATGTTATGATTGGTGCAGGAGAAAATTTTGTCAGTAATAGAAAACTTGGGCTATATTTTGTACTGGAAACCGATTATAATTGGAATTATTTTTATCGTTTAGTTACATAGTTTCTATTTCTCCAATAGAGTTTTATCCTCTGATGTAATCAGGAATTATTACAATTTCAAATTAGTATAATCGTTGACATAATATGATTTCCTTTGTAAGATTACGGAAGCTCTCCAGTGCTAAGCAAAAGCAGCCTCTGGTTACCGTGGTGCATCGCTTTAAGTTACTTTACTACATCAATATAAACCAGTAATAACCATCCGTCTGAATTCGCTTCTATTAATTCATTCCAAGCTGTCAATTTATTAAGTTTGTTTTGGAATGTCTCAGGTTTCAACGATACACTCTTATTGACACGTGACCTGGTTATGAAACATGAAAGTCTGGATGAGATTTGTTTAGCGACCTACTTATAAAGCAGAAATATAATTTACTTCTTGTCAAGGGGATTATTTTATGGTTTAATCCCCTTATGAATGATCTTGAGATTCGTCTTACAAATCAAAGCCATGAACTGGCACGAGTCGTTTAAATAGCGGTGTAATTAAGAAACTCGATATTATATGTATCCATGGAGAGTACTAAAATGAGAAATGGCACATTGCCGGCACGCGGACATGGTGAAGTTTATATTTTTAAAGATGATTGTATACAAGATGAAAACGGAAAGGAAGGAAATGCACAAATTAATGAACATATCTTGCTTCCCAATAAACACATAATAATTTTGTATTACGATACGATTTTGAATGGGTAAGACCCAACGACGAGCGGGTTATCACAGCTTACTTGAAAATTACTGTTTCAATTCTGAGGTCGAAATTGTACTCAAGTTATCAGTCGTAATATTCGTCTTACAAGATAGACTTCAGGTTATATAAGGGATACATTTAAGCCAAGATTCTTTTCGCCGGTGCGACAGAATGCCGCCTTTGGCGAGCTTATCAATGATGATATAAGTTTGGACCCACAAACCTAATCGATTGAATAGCTATAAAATAAGATAATTAAACAAAATTTCGAATAAACTCGAAAATTGACTGAATGGAGCTAATTGAAATACTGCGATCCTTTATTATTTGAAATGATGAAAGCTTTAATGAAAGATTTGAAAATAAATTAACTATCTCCCGCTCATTCAATAGGAAATACATTCAGTCTAAAGCAGAGCCTTTTTCTGTCTTTTCTTTTTGCCGTCAATCAAATTTCATTATCCATTATTTACCTTAAAATACATTCTGGGACAATATTCATCTACAACATTCATTTCATAATAGAATTCGATTAGATTGCATTGAATCAATAATTTTTTGTTCAAAATAATTCTTGTTTATAAAGCGAATTTTCATTACGATAGTTTACGTTATGTTACGTTACGTAATACTACGTTGGATAATTCTTCCGACAATAAATTTTCTTCATCATCTTGTCAATTATTTGTAATCAATTTTCTACTTAAATTAATCGCCATAATGTTCATTAGGGTTTACAGATTGTTCATTAACACTTGTCGTATAAAAGAAAAGAGAGTTAAAATGGTGAAGCTTGTGAATCAGTCATTAATTTTATCTCGATTGTCATTGTCAACATTTTTAAACACATTAATATTATTCACGTTTCATACACGAATCATCGCGTAAAAATTTGTCTCACACATATATTCAATAAATGATTTTGTTGATGTCTTATAAAGCAAAATATTCGCTGATAAAATGTTGTTTTGTCTAATTATTAGACAATCATTATTAAGCTGAAAAAACTGTCAGCTCAATTTCCTAGAACGAAGATAACTTAATAAAAACTTATTAATACGTCTCCGCAAACAAGATGTCCTTACAGAATTTTCCATTTGTCAGGAACAGTGAATTTTCATAACGGAATCATGCACGATTTGATTGACGTATCTTTTAGACCGGCATCCTTGTTTGTGCTTACGCGTGTATTTGTGTATGGAAGCGATATTGTGTGTTCCATGCCAATTAAGACATTATTGCATTGCAAAAACAGCTCAGACCGAGATTTTAAGTGACAGGGAGCTATTCATCAAGAGAACGGTCCCTTGCATTTCATACCATTCTACACCAAAACGATTTAACAACGAAATCGAACTTTCACGACCAGGTACTTAGTAAATCTGCTTTTCACGATGGAAAGAAACTTTTTTTCACCGTTAAAAATCTGTAGCAGGTTAGTGACGCGAATTTGACGTAATGAAAGATGAAAAACAGTAAAAAAACGATGGAAATGGCAAAGAATGCAAAAAGGTAAGAACTAATAAGAGAAAAGTGAACGAAAAGCTCAGAATGAACGAGAAGGAAATATTGGCACAATTTTACGCTATTTCCGTGTGCGGTGCAAAACGAAAAAGCAAAAGAAAACAGAAAAAAAAGAATGCCGTCAAGAATCTAAAAAAGGCTCGTAAGCGCGAGGTGCTTCATCAAAGCGATACAAAAAAGTATAAAAACCGCTTCCGGGAACGTTGATGTTGATAACGATGCGATAGATAGAGGCGATAATGATGATGAAGTGGGCGGAAATGTCGCGTTCGCGGTGTAAAGTTGAAATTATTGCTCACAAAAAAGGTGTAATCGTGAAAAAGCGTTGTTTAAAGGTGCAACAACTGTCGAAGGACTTCCGACACTGCAGCAACGATTTATTCACTCTTTATCCTTCAATCAAAAAGAGCGCAGAAAGCGCGGAAAAAATCGTTGCTTCCGGGGGAAAGTGATGATGATGATGATGGAAGATGACGGAAGATGTAGGATAGAAGATAGCAGAGGTAGAAATGGTTGATAGACGTTGAAGGATGAAAAATTGTGGATGGAAGATAAAGGATGAAGGACAATATAAAAAGCGAATGGATTTGCCTTATTTTTTATGATTTGTTTCTTTTTTAGAATTTCATTGAGATAAAAGTGGTGAAACTCGGGAAAGCGATTAAGATTGAGTAGAAACTACTTACGCTTGAAGGATTGCTCTAATGCAAAATGATCTAAGTAGAAATCTGAATGAAGAGGATTAGCGAGAAAATGAAAAAGAGAGAAAATCTCGGAGCTGAAAAAATTGCTTCACAAAAACTTAAGAAGAGATATAAAAACTTTTTTAATCAAATAAAATTAAGTCAATACGGCAACTTCTAACTGTATAAATCGGGTAAGAAGTTGGACATCGATCCGAGATTGTCCGTAGCTATTACTCTCCATAAAGCCATAATCGAGAAACCAAGTCTGGCGAACGACCGCGTGATTTACTTTGACATGAAGACTCTCTACGGTTAAACCTGAGACGTTGTAAGTTGTAAAGTATTTATGTATGCGTCATAAATGCTTTTAGTGACTTTTATTTGAGTCATTGACATTCATACGATTCACACGGGGTCATTCGTTGTCTCTTGATGCAAAATAGATGAGGAATAATTTAGTTTACTCGTTGTTTTACGAATGCTCTCACCCGTAAGCAATTAAAACCGCACTTCCACAGCTTGGACAAGTTGTCTTATGCCGTTATATGCTTCGAATCAAATAATGATTCATTTGTTCATACTGTAGATTACTTCTTTTTAGTTTAATTAAAAACCTGTCTTTATGGTTGACTTAGTTTAATAGAAAATATGGACATAATTAGAAAACGGCCTATGTATGTAACTTCTCGCAAAAACAATTGTTCACTTTAAATAATTAAAACATTCTCTGTAATGATTTGACCAATGACCAATCATAATCATAAAGCCGGATGTAAAATTTTTTGCAGAAAATATTCGAGTTCTAGAGAAAGGACCCAACGATGCATTTACACTATTTAAATTCCTCAAAAAAATAATTGCAGAAAACGCGCATAGCAATTACTTCACCTAGTCAATTATGGACATGAGCGGGAACACCAACAGCACCGTCATCGACAGAAGTGCATCGAATGCAATTTAATCTTTTTTCACAAAAAATTGTTTTAAACTAAATGAAAAAATAGGGAAAGGAAATAAATGAATAAATAAACAAAGATGACAAACTGCCGTTGACAATTCAGCATTTCGAGGCTGTGCAAATATAATATGTCCTTTATATTAGTTTGTTGGAAAGGTACCTCTCTAAAACTCTACAACCGGCTTAAAACTTAATTCAATTTGCACTACAAAGGATATGTGTACATTCAAAAAAAGGACTAAAGGACTTGACTGTGTTGAGCTCACAAGCAGATACACAAGCTGCAATCGCAGTCAAGTAGAATAAATGCGGTCGGCAGAAAAGAGGAGAAGAGAGACTTGCACACATATACAATTTCTGCACCAATACATAAACAAGTATAAGTAAAGCAGAGCTGCCTAGAAAAGGGAGTGCGGGACACCTTCTGCAACGTCGCAGGTCCTATAACTCGCAAAACAAATGTCCTGCCGTTACAAAGGCTTGTTATTTTTAATTTGATTTTTGGGAACGTTTTGCCCATTTGTCACCCGCCGCCTCTACCTGTGCATAGCTCTTATTTGACTGATTTCTAATAATTCTCATTGATTCTGTTAGTTCGTTTTAGGTTAGATCTTTTTTTCTTTTCATAATTATTCCTTTCAGCAGTTCAGGTTATTCGGGAGTTTAGTGTTTGTACCCATTTCTTCGCTCTTAAGTAATCCGATTTAGTTTGTTGAAAGCCATTGACACAAATTTTAAGACAATATTGTTTCTGGCAAATTGGTACATAGTCGGTTGACAATTAGTAAGAGGGTATTGTTGAAAATTGCTGGGCCAACTGCTACGGATTAAAAAGGGATTAGAGATTACAGAACTATGATTAACAAGACATTCTGGAGCATTCTTTGAGGTAAAGTATGATCCTTATAAGGTTGCTTATAGAATACTAAGGTTGAGGCGATGGTATCTAAAGAGACAAGGAAGAAGGGAAAGCGAACGTGCTGCTGCTCCGATGAGATGATCAAGAAGTAAGATAGCTCCGGCTTCTTGGGATATTGTGAGAACAATGAAAAGTGTAAAATTGATGAAACAAGGAATAAGATCCTAACGCGATTTGATTATTTTTATATTGTTATGCATTACAAACAAATTAAAATTGAGACCAAATTGAATTTGATCTATTTCCACGTTTAACAAATGCACCGCCTACTCAATATGATAGCTGAACACCATTAATGACATTTGCAGTCAAAGAAATAGAAGATAAACACAGTGTGAAAAATACAGGCAAAAGTTGTTGGAGATGTTTTTGAAAGACAAATCAACGGAAATGACTCTTTTGACATTCTCTCTTTTCATCCAGTACTTATTCGAAAATCACTGGTTTTGGCTTCATCTATATCCATCATATGTTGTTTCATGCTGAAGGTGCTGTTGCTTCAGATTAATCAACTATCGCTCCTATTGAATGATGATGGTAAGTTATTTATTTAGTAATGCATAGCAGTTGGGTTAGGTAGCCCAATTCTCGATTTGACCACCGCACATACTGCACCATATGGTTCAAGAGTCTTCAGTCTGACTTTAGATTACATTCTTTGTGTGAAATAAAAAAGAAGAAACGTAAATTTTGAAATTGGAAAAGAAATTGGAATTCACAAAAACGAAATGTGTAAAGTGTGTCATGTGTAAAATCTTTCAACTTGTAAGGATTCTCATATTTCTGTCATATTTCAGAAATATTCACAGTTGGTTGATTGATCGATTATATTTTCCTTATCATCACAATCATTTTTCCATTCGATCGTTTTTTTTTCGAGGAAAACTGTGAAAAATCATCATCGTCATCATTACCGCCTTCGATTGATGTTTGTCCTGCGGGATATATCGCTTCCTATTTATTCGGTAGTAGTTATCCTTACGGAGAACATCTAAGCATACCTTTACTGATGATATTCAACATATCACACCATATGGCAGACGACGGTGTAGTTAAGATTTTGTTTAATTTATTTTCATACCGAGAAACTATGACCAAATCTTAATTGCTAGATAATTTTGAATCCCTTTTTGTCGGTATTTGGATTAATTAGAACTTTTTCTGTTCGTTTCAAAATGATACCTCTCGATTATTTAGGTGTAAAATCATAACACATTATTGATGAACGCGACCTCTTCGTAAATTAATGGCCTTTAGTACCACGATACTTAGATTATGTTAGTGATAACAATTTCAGCTATTTTACTTTTCTTCTTCAATATATTTTGAAACCTATTCTGGATTGCTTATACGTTCTGCTTCCCTGTGAAATATAAGTAAAATATAAGCAGGTTATTTGGCTTCCTTTTCAGAATCACTGAAATTACTTAGACAGCATTTTGGTTATGTCGCTAATTTATATATTTTTATGTAGATAATGTGTTACAATTTAAACCGTTTTAGATCATAGTCTTAGACAAATTTGCTTGCTTTCTCAGTAAAACTGGATCCAATTTTCGACCACCTTTCGAGTCTACTGAATTTTATTTTTTCTGACTACAATAAATGGAGATAAATTTTTCTGCAGTAATTCTGATATAAAGTTATTTGAAAGTAACAATAGGAAAATGTCAGATATTTATTCTAGACATTTTGTAGAGCTTTGTTACTTTCGTACCCGTAGCAAACTGCATTTCAAAACGGTTTTACGCGTTGAATATATTGAAAATTTATTAGTTTTTATACATACGCTCGAAGGAATATATAAAGTATATATATTCCTGCTCAGAACAACTTGATGAGGTTATTCTGAGCCATGTCCGTTTGTTTGTCTATCTGTCTGCCTTTCTGTGAAAATCACGATTGCAGTCGAACGGAGGAAGATATCGACATGAAGTTTGGCACGACGACAAGATTCATTGTCATCATAGGCTGTTTGGGATTAAAAATGAGGTGAATCGGACTACGTGATAGGCCTACTTTTTACACAAAATGTTTGAATAAGCCGCTTTCTCAGCTTCTATATTAGCTTTATTGCTGGAAAGACTGTCGTATGCTGTGGTGCCATAAAAATAGGCGGGGCGAGCCTACTTTACCATATGCGGATTTTTTTGACAGAGGTAGTGTTGAAGGTGAGTTACTAGATCTAAACTAGTCAAGAGAAGAGAAACATAACCGCCCACTGATTATTAGGATAAGGCTATGTTACGGTTGTGGAGTATATAAGCTTCGGCCAGACCGGAGTTGGTGTTCTCGCTGGTCAATCTTGCACCACCTTTACATTTTGTTGGACCATGTAGATATTTTGTTTGTGCCGTTTTTCTTTATTGAGTGTATTAAAACCCATTCTTGATCTCTGGATTATTTTCCTATTTTCGTGGATTATACTGAAATCTTATAATGATTATGGTTTCCTCTATTGAGTTTCAATTTTCTTGCTTAAACCGAAGTTGAATTTATTGCTGTAAATCCGCTCAAAATTTTACATTAAAAAATCTTCCAACATTTACGCATTTTTCGCCCTGCAGTCTTTCAACGTTTCTCAGTACATTCAATATTAAAATGCTAGTATATTTTATTATTTATGGACTTATCCCTTTATCTCCTCCACTGTTTATTTTCCTTTCTCGGATTCTCGTATTTCTTTGACGACTCAATTGCTTTGCGTTGATTCATTGCCGTACGAGCGTTGGTTCTTCTTGGGCGACGGAGTTTTGTATTAGTTAGTCCTTCTTCCAGAGCGCGATGATAAATCAAGTTTTAAGTTATGCAAACTGCTTTCGATACATGCTGCAGCTGCGACTGCTACTGCTACTGCTATGGCAGCAACATTCTATTGCTTCCGTTGAAAGTACTTTGCAATATTTTTTCTTTTGTCAGGAAGCAAAACTTTGCACTACCAGCAATGCTTGTATTACGCGCGATACCTACCCCGCTCATCCTCGCAATCCGGTGATGTAAAGCGATTCGATATAGAATTTGCATTTTTATCAGGTGTATTTTCTTCGAACGAGTTAGTGCTGTCCCAAGCGGTCACCAACGAGTTATACTGGTGGACAAAATAATAACAACAAACAATATTATATCCAACAACAATGTAGGCAACAGTAACAAGAGCAAAAATAACAACAATAAACCATTATTGAGACCATTAAATTGGTTCGAAGTCCTTTGCACCGTAACCAGCGCTGATGACAGGCCACAGGATAAATCAACGAGATAATGAGCGATAATGAATTACAGAAATCGAGCAAGTTGGGCTCTTCAGAAAGAGAAAAGAATGAAAAACAAAATTATAAAAGTTTTAGATACACAGACAAAACTCAGTATTAGCAATAGCAATAATAAACCATAACTACTTCGAATTATTTTTCCTTCAAATCTTTGAAAAATTACGAATGTTTTACCAACTAATACTAAAACCAACGAATTGAATCGTGGAAAATTACCAAAAAATTGACTGAATAAATAACTTAAGTAATGAATTAATGCATTGAAATTAAGTAACTACTCGCATTTAAATGATTGGATCTAATCAGCGAACGAGCAAATTCAAAGAGATTAATCACGAATTCAAGCAATTAAAAATTAATCGACTAACTTAACGAATAAGGGCGGCGAAAGAAATCAGCTAACCGATTTAAGCAACGAACATAACTAACGAATGTAAGCGAGGAAAATTAAATACTGAAAACAAGTAAAGTACTGGAGGTATGAATTTAATTGCAGTAGAATTTCAACTACGGTATTAATCTACAAAGTAACCGAGCTCAATAAAAGGGATTAATCAAAATAAAAATCGAATTCAACGAATGAATTCTACCTAGGTAAGGTAAGAATCTTTTCAAAGTAAATTAAGCAACGGGAGCTCAATCAACGAACTGAAGGAACGCTGTTGAGTAACTAGTTTAAGTAACGTAGCTAAAAACGTGTTTGATAATGGAAAAGTGAACCTACAAACGTTTGCAACAAATTAAAGCAATGGACGAATGATTCAATGAATTCAATCCACAAATTTAATCAACCATTAAACGATTTAACGACGA
Source organism: Physocephala rufipes (assembly GCA_963966595.1). Taxonomy (NCBI): domain Eukaryota; kingdom Metazoa; phylum Arthropoda; class Insecta; order Diptera; family Conopidae; genus Physocephala; species Physocephala rufipes. The sequence continues at coordinate 7,380,316 of OZ016503.1, forward strand.
ACCTGACGTATCCTGCCATTTCCAACAACCGAGTGAGCGAACATAATAAAATATTTATCATTTTTGCATATATGTAAAAAAATGCATCATAAATAATCGATTATGGCAGCGAAATATATGACTGGGTAGTTATGCATAACTCATAAATCATAAAATTTTTATAACTCAATCTTAAAAGATCGCATTCATGGGATTTTCATGCAGTAGAAGTGATTACATAGATCTATAAAAATTTGATCGTCTGAGTGGAATATTTTGCATTTTCAAAGAATTTCGAATTTCTTTGAATTTAAAATTAAAATTTTGTAGGAAAACAAACTAAAATTATACTAAAAATTTGAAGTATTTTGAAATATATTCATATCAATTATTAAAGATTCTTAAAAAATATTGAGTCTCAATGAAGAGAAGTCTTACCAATATTTCACTTAATAATGGTTTAGAGCGTTGGTAATTATCGAAGCTGATCACGTAAGGAAGAAAAGAATCACGTACAGGAAATGTAAGTTACCAATTTTTTAATAATTTACAAGAATTTTTCTTTCTAAATAGGAAATAATTAATTATCAACATAAGCTCGATATTAATTTAATGATTTTGAAAAATAATAATAATAATCGTTACCAAATGGAATCACGAGTTACAGGTTGGGTATGGAAGACGTCTTTCCGAAGGTCAAAATATCATAAATTGTTCTCGTTCCCGAGGTCTCTAATTCTTAATTAATATTCACATGGCTGTCTGGTAATCAATTATCTATTAATTTCTAAAATATTATTTTTGTTTTAATGCTTCAAACTCTCCTTAATTCCTGCCGTGGAGTATTCGAGTATGTTACTCCTGTGGCAATTGGCAACGAAAAATGGACAATCCTTTTTTTGGGAATATTTAATAATTTCTCGCTAAGAGCTCCATAAAAATAATTAAGAAAGTATTTGGCTGTGAAAGTATTATCTATATTAGAATTAGTAATATATATTTTATCGGCGCCAGTCTTGCACAACGTTGTAGTACTTTAACCGTAAATTTAAGGGCAGATCAAAAACCACGAGAAGTCGTAAAGTTTGCATGATTAGAATAAATAAAAGCATATTTAATCAATTCCTTCATTTTTGTTTCAGATTTTTTTATATTCGTTATTTTTCTTAGGAAATAGAGACAATTGTCATTTGGGAAAAATATCTTTTGGGAATGTAGTAGAATTTACTTAAGGAGTGAGGAATTTCAGTTAACTGGAAACTACCGATGAGTGAGCCTTTATAAGGAAAAGAGAAAATCCTTAGTTTGGTGATCTGCCAAACCAATTATTTCTCATTAAAAAGACCGGTAATTCTTCGATTCTTCTTAGGTAGCTTCTACTAAATTCCCAAAATATAATTTGTAATGGTTTTTAATTTGTCTTGTCTGGAAAAATTAGAATTGTTGGTTATTCAAAGGGTAATGTACCGGTTCGTAGTACCATCACTGGCTACTTCGGTATTCAGCCAATTTGATGGATTTGATTTGACTGTTATTGAAACTGTAGAGAAGGTCATGGAGATCTTGTTGTACTTTCATTTTTCTTTTGTTGCTCCTGTAATTTACCTACTTGGAAAATTTTTTTGCTTTAATGTCTACTTAGTGTAAACATATTTGATAAAGACTTCTGGGGCCCCAGTAGTTAATTTTGGGGTTCCTCATGAGAGTTGGCCTAGATCCTTATTTCCCAACGTGGTCCAGATGGACCCCCGGAGGTCTTTGGTGGATAGAAGTCTAAGTTACTCACACTCAGTCACAGTGAACAAATCAATTCTATCCTTTTTACAATAATCATTCCTTTGTGTTGGGAACTGAATGCCTGAATTCAAATTTTCATCGTTAGATCTAATCTTCATACTTTTGTCGAGTTTGGGAGATATGGTAGAAATTTAGTTGCAGGAGATCCACCGGAAGTAGCTAAGATAAAAGTCGATCAACCTTTGTCCTAGATGGGGTACTACATTCAGGTGATTCAATTGTCTCCTTTGTCCTAATAACTAACCATAACAATTGAGGATAATTACTCTATTTGAGATTATGAAACTTATTTGAGGTCAGGTCATGACACCTTGCCTATTTGTTTACTTTTTAAGGCCATTTTGGATGAATAAAACCCTTCTTTAAAGGATCCCGCCATTCTATTAATTATAATAAATGAAGTCGATTGGAGTAATTGATATTGATTGTCAATTATATTTATATTTACCACTATAAGAAAACAAATCGGGAGCGCGTTCGTGCCTTCCCTGACCATATGACTTCTAGAGGAGTTTGTTGAATCAAATATCCTTCATTTCGTATATTATTATATAACATTGTCTGCGAGTATTTTATTTTCATACATATCCCTTTATGTTATTCAGAAGTATTGCGTTATAATAAAGAGAAAATAAGCAGACACTGCTGGTGGTCTTCTCACCATACCGTTGTTTTCAACGTACGCTTTGAGGCCTTGGGTACAAGCATTATTTCTTTCAACAAAGCAAACGAATGAATCGTTAACAGAATTTTAATTTCCTTTTGAAGGAGACGAAAATGGGGAAAAATAATATGAAGTGAACGTTATTCAATTATTTACGACGTAGGCGCAAGAAAGAGCAAAGAAATCTTTCTTTGGAGTTTCGAAAGGCAGGATGAGCAGGATTGTCCAAACTGAATGCAACAGTCACGTAAACAGCCAAGTGATCAAGTTGAAGGTTACCTAGCGGGGTAATGAATAACTCCTACAAGGAATAACATCTCCAAATAAAATCTCCCCTAGCAAAACTATATGTCCCTAGCAGTGAAATTCAAAAAGTGGTATGTGGGTACAAAAGACAACAAGATTGGGGAGAGGAATATTGACAAAACTGTAGCAATCATCAGATTATAGGAGGAGTAAGAGGGGAGGGGCAATTATTATGGCTAGCTCTTTGATAATGTAGAAAAAAGAAAATTCCTAGAAGAAGACTGAGGCCAAACAAGAGTGCGCATAAGCGCTGGCACGCTTATAAATTCGGATGGAAGCACTGACTAATGCGGCTTACGCGGGGCGTTCATGCGTTACAAATATTTGTATGCAAAGCTGCAACACTGGCGCCAAAGAAAAATTGAGACGTGCAGATGGCGCGGTTGAGGGTATGAGGAAATATGAAGAGGTGATAGGAAGAGTCGGTGAATTGTGGAAATTATTAGCATTTTTGGGTAATACTGGCACAAACTGTCGTCACAAACAGGTTGGTGATGAAATTTGAATAAAAAACATGTCATCTACTCTACATTGAAATCTAGTGCGTGGCATAATTTCCAGATTTTCGAAATGAGCATTAAAGAATGATGAGAAGAAGGAGAGGAGGAGAAGACATCTAAAGATGTTTGGGCACGATGCTCTTAATAATACTTAGGGGTTAGGTGTGGATTGTAACAACAAAACTACAACAAAAGGATAAATATATTTAGTATATAAAAGATTTTAATCAGTCTCAGAATGTGCTCTCTCTTCCCTTACGAACAGAGTCAGACATAAGTAAGTTTCGATCTTGATAAAGAGATTACGAAATGGGTAACGAATAACGAATAATAACAACTATAAAAACTATTGCACTGAAGAAAAGGAACTGTCAAAATATTCGTATCATCTCTCACAATCAGTGCGCCACCAACATCAACACGACCAACAACAACAGCAACAGCAACAATAGTTGTAATCATTCTGTCACGCCGGAACACCGGAAATAATCGCCATTAGATACAAAGAACAAGACAAGAGGGAAATAATAGAAAACAAAAGGAACACGATGTGAACACGCGATAAACTAATACGGAAAAAAGTGAGAAAAAAGAGGCAAAATGGTGACGAAGAAATATTGGATTTAGTGGGACTTCAGAGCTATTGGAAAACAACAATATTGTAATATTTTTCGCCATGAAAATAAAGATGAAAAAATCTATTGAAAACCAACAGGGTCGTAAGAACATCGATAGAATCGCAAAGCCAACGGTGGAATCGCATGACCATCGCCGTATCGATTGACTACCGATGCAAGCGAACGACTGAACGTTTTTGATGTACGATAAAAAAGAGAAAGAAACAAAAAATGACATAAGATCAAATCTCGACGCGGGCCAGCAGATTAGTAAGGCCGTCTGTCAGGTTCACTTAGATCCGGCCAGAACTAGGAAAGTGATTAAATCGATGAATGAATGGACGAGGAGGAGAGATACAAGGAAAAGGAGCAAGGAGAAGGCTACAAGGCCTACAAATATTTGTAAATCGATACAAACTAGCTAAGGAATAGCAAGGGATAAAGACGCAAGTGATGTCATTGGAGAACTCATAAAATATATATTGCTTTTTTTAGAAAGGACAAGGAGACAGCCTGCGAGCTTTAGAGAGGGAGGGAGATAGAGAGAGGGAGAAAGAGAGCGTGAAAGAGGGAAGTTCTCAAATAGCCGACGTAACCCTTTTACTAAATTAGCTCTAGCAATGAGAAGACACATGCACACGCCCTTGTTGTTCTTGACGTTGTTGTTGTTATCACTTTTATATTAAAAACGTAGATATACGTAATCTGTAGTCTTGTAATCTGGTTATAGTCTTTCCCTTTCATTTGATAACCTCTAGAGCTATAGAAACCTTTGATAAAATTTGATACGAAAATTCGTAAAATCAAATAAAAATTTTAAAAAGAAAGTAACAAAAGAATCCAAAACAAATCCAAAGATTTGAAATAAACATTTCTGTAAAGGGAGAATTACAAAACAAGAACAGTCAGGATCGTTTGAAACTTGAACTTGAAATGAAAAACTTTCTTTTGTTTTTTGTTTATGTTTTCTCGCTTTTCACTTTTTTTATCAAAGAAACGAAATGAAAAGGATTTGAGTTTAATCAAAAGGTCATCCCAGACACAAAAGTTTGAAAGTAATGAAATTAAATGGAAGAGAGAAATAAAGTAAAGGAGTTCGAGAGGGAAAACAAATATCGACAATTAAACAATAAAAAGTTTTTGAAGTTTTGGAAGAAGAACATTTCAATAAAAAAATGCAAAGGATTATTAAGTACGATGGTTGAAGGATGATTATAAGGACACATAGACATATTAATCAATTAGAATAAATTTAAATGGCATTAAGTAAGTGATCCACACTTACATCTGCATCACCTAGAAGATAAGTTTTCGAGATTTCAGCGCTCTTTTATATAATTTATTTATATAATTTGCAAAAATCTCAAAATAAATGAAATCGTATTTTTGAGCAGCGTCTTCGTTGTACAAGCTGTTCATTAAGGGCATAACAAAATATTGGAGGGATCCGGTCAGAGAAGTTTTGCAGTTTTGTGTTACCAACAGATTCCAACTGTGAAGTTCTCTTAAGCCAAGTCTTTAAAGTTCGGTTATTCCTAATTCAGCATGTGATTGGCTGATTTGCCTTATTTCGTACCGTCACTTATGCAAATTTTACAAATGAATTTTGTAATAACGTTGCGACCAACGATGTAAAAGTGGAGTAATCACTTTTTATAATTTCGGAACATTAGTCCCCACATGCTTTAGCCCGACGAAAATTCGAAACTTTATGTTCACTTGCATGGTTTAATGGAAAAAAGGTTTCCAAGAAAGGGTGTTCGCATTTAAAACCAAAATTGTTATATGCCTATTGAAAAATGCCTTTTATACATTTAGTTTATTTTGTTCCTTTTTCTTGTTTTCTTCCTCGTTTATTTCCGTTCTGCTCGAAACTATGAGAAAATCCATGACTTTTGAGAATATTTAATCAGAGGTAGCCTCTTACTACTAATATTATTTTTTGTCATGGATATATAAAATATAGAATAAAAATAAGCTAAAACAAATCACATTTTAAATTATCAGACTAATCGTTCACCCACTTATCATATTAAATATTTTAATTATTTAAAAAAAGCATCAATACAATCCTTTAAATAAAACATTGCTGTGAAATCAAACAAAAAACTTATAAAACGAAATATTTTTCATGATTAAAGATTCGTTAAAAAAATATGATTTTCTAAAACAGTTCAAAATCCAGATGGCGGATTAAAGTATTTATAAACGTTTTTTTCATTTTCGGACAGCGACTGCAGTCGAAACTTCCGGTAAAGCCAAAGTTTAAAAAATATCTATAGAAAGAGATGGATTTCGTTTGAAAGGAATCAAAATAAATTAATAAAATATAACGATATACATATTCCATTTTTGTGATGTTTAATATAAAACTGACTATAAATCCATCAGAGACAGATTTTTGTCAGGAGTGTTGATCCCGAAGGACGATTAAAAATACAAAAGCTACCTCCAATCGCTGCCGATATTACTTGAATACAATGGTGGGTTGGTGAGTTGGGAGTATGGATGTATGGTGCGCACAAAAAGATGAATAATTGAATGAATGTCATTTCAATATGATCGATATATATCCATATACACAAATAACAACAACCACAAATTCCAATGAAATTTTGCTTTAAAAAAGAGCATTTTTTCTCAAAAAACAATAAAAAGAGAAAAAGTAAATAAATAAAAAACTTTTTCAGTTTTATAGCGGTTGGAAATGCAGGTCAGCCTCGCCAATTATGTACATAAATGCAGATTGAAATTTGCTGCATTCCTTTGCTGTTTTGCAGTAAAATAAATAAAATGTAATAAATTGAAAAAGTTTGGATGTGCCCATTACATCACCAAAGGCGCCAATGTGGGTCGAATGTGGTGATTTCGTTCTTTGGCAGATGCGCTGAGTTAGAAAGGTGAGGAGTTTTTCTTTGAACCTTTTGTTAGTCTCCAATAAATCGAGGCTTGTGATTGGGAAATTGATCTATTTTTCGTCCTTCACAGATGGTTGCCTCAGGCACAGATTGTTAGGCCTATAAGAATCACTTATTCCTTTTTGAAGAACCTTATAATATTCTATTTTGCGACCCCGTACGTATTTCAAAGTTTGCATTTCAGATCTATCCGTGGATACGGATACGGAGGATTAGAAACCTTGAACTTAAAGGCGTGTACTGGAATATATTACGTATGGTCACTTTTCCTTCGCAATTTTTTGACACTTTTATTGGTAAAGTAACAGAAGACACTTTCGTCTAAAGCGATAACACTCAAGATAGTTCCTCCCACCAAATAAAAGGCTGATTCCTGTTTCCCACTAGACCCATTCTCTAACAGAAGGTTTACAAAATGATATTGCGGTTGTATCGCATCCGATCATTCTTAGTCAATGGAATAACACAATTAAAATAATAAAAAAAAGAAAAACTAAATCCAGAGGCATTCATTTTGATGAGCCAAACGAACTAATTGACAACTTTGTGACGTGGAGAATATTTCCAAGCGAACTGGAATCCTAAATCATCTGCCTGAAGCGATGATCTGAAAACTTGCTCGCTTTTTAGAATGATTGACAAAAACAACTGCTGAGGCGCTGACGTTAGTTTTGACGAACCTACGAATGACGAAATGACTAAATGACAGAACGGAATGGCTGATGAACCAGTTGAGTGGATACGATATCGAAAGCTGCGGAATGGACGATAGACAGATAGCCATGCAAACAAACGGACCAATAAATGGATTGACAATATTCTAGCTCATACCGACAGCATCAACACTGAGAACTTTGGGCACTATTTTAATTTCACTTTGATAGAGATTATATTTTGCCTTCATTTACATTCTCTTTCTGAAATTTCATTTTTCGAAAATGTACGTTTTCTTTAAAAATTCCTATTTTTTCACTACCGTGCACAAAAAACAACTGTTAAATAAACAACTGCGTAGCAACGGCAACTCTTATAGTAAGAACAACAATAATAATAGTAAAAGAACAACAACAGCACCATTACGAGCATCTTATCTTTTCGCGCCTCACCGCAGTTCACAATCACAAATAACGCGCCAGCTGACGTTCGTGATGGATTGCAAGAGGGAAAGCAAATTGTCCTTCCGACAAAGCTCGGCTGGAGAAAAGTCCGGCCAAAACAGCCAACTATAGTAATTACAATGGATTGAAGGCATCGAGGGAGCGAGTTGTATTTATAGATTAGTTGCTGCCGATTAATTTGACTGTCAGAAACAGACGCGATTTGCTCGACAGACGCGCAACGCAAAATCCATCAAAGGATATTCAATAAATAAATAAAAGCATTGTTGCGATGGTCACGCGGCCGCTAACGAGATGACGCTCATGCGTTTATATAATTACAGAGTTGCCATATTTTAATTAAATTTAATTCTTTTACAGCATTATATAAAATTATATGACGCAGCCCCTCAAAAAAACGACCAATGAATTTTAGCAAAAGTTTGTTTCTAGTGTCCTAAAATCATTCAATCATTTCAATTTGTTGTAGTTGTAGTGGTTAAACGGTATATTTTGGTCGTTACACAATTTCTCGTTACATAAATTATGTTTTTTGAACTTAAGCGTACAAGGGGATGAGTGAGATGGAACGGGGGTTATTTTAGTGGTATAGAGCCATGCCAGAGGGAAGGAGTATTTTAGTGTACAAGATATGCCTTTTAAGAGGACTTGAATAAAGTTGCTAAATTGCGGTTGTTGAATGTCAAAAAATTGTGCAATAATTTCTAAAAGTTTTTCAATTGAAAATAATGAGGACTGCCAGTTCGGTGATGATGAATGAAGCTAACGAATAGCAAGAGGGGGAAATAGAAAAACAGATGGAATAGAAAGAAGAAACGAAGAAAAAATGATAAGTAGAGAAAAAAGCCAATTGGAAAGTTCTTCATACTTTTGAAAACTTACGAAAATTTAATTCAAGAGCACTGCAATGCATTCAACTATCAGCAATTTAATAAACTTGTACCTATAGGAACACACGCACACTGTGCGTACACACGCGCAAATGCAAGCGTACAACCACTCACCAAGATACAAATGCATATATATATACCCATAAGCTCACGCACAAAGGCAGATACATAGCAACAGTCACACACCGCCTTACACGATATTACAATTGCGATTACAAAACGGAAATTCCAGCAAACGAGTTCGCAATATCTCGAAAACATTTGCTATAAAAAATAAATTTAAAGTATATAAATTTATTACTTTACTTTGGTGCTTCAAATGTAAGAAAAGCTAAATAAGCAAGAGCTATATGAAATACAACAGTTAACCAAACAACTAACAACGTTAACAGTATTGACGACAACAACAACAACAGCAACAACAACAATAAAAAATCATAATCTAAGGAACTTAGAGGACGTAGGGTGGTGAAAAGAGAAGAACGTCTTTTGAATTCGACAAAATCGTTAATTAACGTTTCGCAAGGAGTAGTTTTCAAGACGCTAATAATTTGTCTTATTTTGCATTCGCGAAACGGGGGTAACAAAGGAATGATATAAATTTGTCTAAACAGAAATATATGTTTTTAACGTGACAAATTATTATATTATTCATGCGAGATAACTTCCAAAACTGACAATTTGGACTTGGAATTTTATTAGGCCAACTAGAAAATGATATCTGCTTTTAGGGTATTGTGTATTTTTTATGGTCTGATGAAATTTGTCTCATTAGGCATCCCCGATTTACTCACCGCGCAAAACAGTTCCGCTTCTAAAAAACATATTACGAAGAAGGGTTTATTTGCCCTTTCAATGTGCACCATTCTCCCTTCTTTCTAAATTTCAGCTCACAAACTTTATATCGCTAGAAGTTTTCGAGATATTCTAATTTTAATCTCCAGGAAGTATAAACAACGCATTTTAGAATTGTGCTCAAATTTATATCTTTTCTTAAACTGTCTAATATTTTCTTTTTTTTTACAAATACAGTAAAATCCGGGAGATACACATACACTTTAGGACGTTCACTCTATTGAAATAAATGTTTATGTTTGCCTGACTTCAAATTAATTTAAGAGGTTCGTTAATTTGCTGAAATTTCCTTAAATTTTTGTTTGTGACTTTTGAATGATTTTGCCAAAAAGACTTAAAATCATAATCAATAATTATGCTATGATTATGTAATACTGTCGTTAGGAGATAATCAGCTGTTTATAATCCACCCATCAGAATTATTCAGATTTTTTCGGTTTGAGGTATTTTTCTTGGATTGCTTTTCAATTCTTTTAACTTCGAGAGGAAAAAATTAAATTCACTAAATTCGAACTATTTTTTGTAGGAGTTAATAAAGGTGAAACCTCCCGCTGGGATAGACCAGACAGCTTCAAGGTTTCAAGTTCAACATATTGTATTTCTTTATCTTTTTTTTTGTTTCTTTCTAAATTTATTTATTTCAAATTATAGTCATTTATCATTCTTCCAGACTGCGATTTTCTTTCTCACCATCTCGATATTCTTCCACCTTCTATTTTGGAACAATCTCCGCAACAGCCTCTCAGACAACTTTGAATTACATTCCTAACGCGCCATGCAATATTGGGACCAATGCGCAGACAATTGGTTTTCCATAAAGCCTTCGTAACGCCTCTCACCAACGTCTCATCAATGATAATTATGTTTACTAACTCGTTGAGTAAAAGGATGAGGAAAAACATGGATTTGGCAAGTATGGGTTACATTAATTTATCCTTATTTCTTTTTTCTTTGGCATTTAATAATTTGCCAAGTCGTTTGGAATTCGTCGGGAGATTAATCAGTTAGATTTTAGATGTGGTATGGCGGTGAAAAGAGAAGACTTCTTTGGCAGAAAGACTTTTAGAAGGTTCGAGATAGACGCCTTTATCGTTGCCATTGACAATGCTGGTGCCATGGCCACTGCTGGTGCTGATGGCCATTGTCGGTACTGATGCCACGTCATTGTTGCTGCTATTGTCATTACTGCTGCCATTATTGCCGTTTGTCACCCTCGTTTTCACTAAATATTCATCTGGGTTCACTTTAAAGTAATTTTTTCGAATATAAAACATTTTTCCTTATGCGTTTACACCATATAGCCTCCCCTTCTCAAATATCCTAAAGATTAGTAGGTGGCAACATTTGTCATTTTTTATGATCTGGTACCGTATGTGTGAATCGCAGCAGGATCTACAGCATGACCATGGCTGGGTCGATGACAGAACATTGTCGTTTTGAATGTCACTCTTCATTGAGCGCCAAGGTACATTTTATGAGGGGGGGGATGAAGCAGATAGAGAAGGAGATATAGGGGAGAGATGAATTTATGGAAAAGGGAGAATTTGCGTTCAGGATATGAGCCAAAATAGCGATCAATGTAGACATGTTAGCAATAATTAGAAAATGAATAGTTGATTATCATTCACATAATGACATTACCATTCATTGATTATGACTTCAAAAGTTCTCTAGAAAAATCATCAATGAATCAGAAAAGAATTTTGAGAAAATGTCAAATGTTCAAATTCAAAATTAATTTTCAATCTAGCCAAAAAGATGCCGTGAACAGAATGGGCGTCTTAAAATCGTTGTTTCCGCCCATTTCATTTAATTCGCCTACTACGCCTTAGTCCAGCCGACAAGTCTTATATAATTTTATTTAAAAAACATCGTGAAAGTCATCGTCATTGTTGATCACATAGAAAGAGGGAAAGCAAGAAAGATAAACGATTACGAAAATAAAACAGCTTAATCACAAAACATGTTTGAAGATATTTGAAGATGCCAAGGCACATTTAAACGCTCCGCTGCCATTCTGCTGTCACGAAACGAATGATGAATGACTAAATGAGTGATTTAATGAATTAATGAATTAATGCAAGGGGCCATCTAATAAATAAGCGTTAACCCCCACATCCTCTCATATCCCTCTGACGACTTCGAAGAAACGGCTTCTGATGCTAATGCTGCTCTAGGAGGTTGTTGTTGTTTTGTTTTGGGTATGAGTTGGTCGACCATTGGCCCACAATTGGTCGACAGTTGGTTGATTGGTTTGGTAGGTTGGTTCACATAGGAGTCTGCCATCTCACGCTGAGGCTGCTTTCAAATTGTTGTTGTAGTCGGTTTTGCTGTTTTCAATAAATTGATTAATTGATTGATTAAAAGAGAAGATGTTGATTAGTCATTACTTGTCACTTCTTCGAAAAAAGTATTAACATTTTTACATTGTCGTAGGAAAAGTTATATTTATATCTAACTTTTGTACCTCGTGGACTGTGGGTGAAGTCCCTTCAAGCTATATATTTCAATTATGTACTACAGTCACCGATGTCCTTAACCTCTTCTTGGAGGTGGTGCCCTTCGAGACTGATGTTAGATCAAAAATCTAATCGACCATGGTTCGTTTGATATTATGAAGTATCATACTTTTGGAAATACGATGCAATGAATTGATATAATGGCTTTAACCTCAAATGTTACCTAGGCTAAAATTTCTATGAAGTTATATTTTTATAATTAGAAGATATTATTCCTTCTACAGAGTTAAAGAAAAGTGAAAACTTTTATGTGATGTTTCATATTTTAATATTTTTCAAAAGAAATCAACCAAGAATTCGTTTAAAATTTGGCAAATAATGAACAGAATATTCTGCGTTTGAGCCAGGATTGAATACTGAAATTTGTGCATGCTCCACATTCATTACCCTCTATTTTATTTTTCTTGTCGGCAGCGGCATCTGCTGCTTCAGGTGCTTCTGTTTTTGTTGTGTTTGCTGATCGGTTGACTTGTTTTCGTGCACCTTATCAAGCAATACTGATGTAAGCACACTATATATATACATATATACATATATGGTAAACACAACAACAACAGAAACGACGGCTTGCTTTTGTTTGTGTTTGCTTTAAGGCTTCCATTACACACACTCTGGTTCTCGGAAGAAAAATATAAACGTAGTCGAGCAGCCGGCCAGCCTATAAATGGCCACAACTTCCGTTATATTTGCTTATCGTACTCTTGTAGGCCAATTCCGTACCTACCTTCCCCACAACCCATTCCTCCTTAATGTTTTTCTCCCTTCTTTCTCCCCTTTCCCCTTTTTTAATCGCAGCATTTCTTTATAAATAACTCCACGTAACGAATGAGTGACCATCAGATATTCCTGCCATGAGCGAACACTGGCACCATATATGGTTTTATATACCGTTTGTTAAAGGCTCCTTCAAAATTCCTCTACTTACACGCCTCTTTTCCTCCCCTCTATCTAGACCCCTTTTCCCAATCAGTTACTTTAACTTCTTGTGTTTACTTTAAACGGGGCGACTGCTTTTGACAATCTCAGCAATACCAATTCAGTAACAATATTATATTTACTGTTGTTTTTCTCTTTTTGCCGCCCCCACAATCTCCTAGTACCGCATTCATATTATGGACCTTCTGGCTCTGCTTGTTAGCTTTTGCGTTGCGCTTTTCATTTAGCAGTTGCAACGCAACTTGCAATACAAACTAATGCCGACGCCTTGTGCATGTGTGAGTGTGTGTACATGTAAGAGCACATGAATTTATCAATCATATATACATGGCTACATGTATTTACATTTATGTGCATAAAAGTGTAAAAGGATTTGTGTTTGTACGCCGCAGTAGCAACAGAGGCAGTATGAGCATCCTTTTGTTGGCTATTTTTGTGCATCGTGCAATGTGCATACTGCAAAGTGAACTCACTATAATAGAAGACAGAATGGAAGAGGAAATAGTAGAAGGCGACTATTTTAAAACTCTTCGTTCGGTTATTCGATTTAAAGCTAGTACTGACCCATATGTTGAAATTTTATGGTTTGTGATAGTTTTTTAACTCTATTTCCGCTAGAAATTAACACAAAGAGGCCGAAAGATGGTTAGAGGGTGGGAGAGATGGACTGAAGGAAGTAGAGGATTGCGGAAGAAAATTTCCTTTATATAATTTAAGATAAAGATTTCCTCATACCAAAACAACATTAATCTCTCTCCCTCATCTCTCTCTCTTTATCTCTCCGTCTGTCTCTTTCAGTCTGGGTCTTGAAATGGCTTTAGAAGTCTCTGTGAGATTTATTTCATAAAAATTATGATGACTGCTGATCTTCCGGAGTTGCCAGATCAGAGAACGCCATCTGGGAGTGTATTCACGGTGAAATGAAATAACTATGCTTTTATTGGAAATCTCGTTGAATGTATTTTACAGGGTCAATAAAATAGATCTCTTAAAATAATATTACAGACATCGCTGCCATAGGACACCGCACATGGAAATAGACAAATAAAATAAATACTGTCTCGAGAGGGCACCAGAACAGGCAAAACAGTGAACAAAATAGACAAACAGGCATACAGACGGACTGATGTTCGAAAGGCGTGAAAGAATGTTATGGTTTTTGATTTCAACGGCACCAGCAGTATCAAGGCCAGTACCAGGACTAGCACCGGAGTCAGCACCATCACCAAGACCACACCCAACAGATGGCATACTAATGAAACCTTTTTGTAACTCCAGGGAAACAAAAAACAACAATAAATACAGCAAATTTAATGGAGATGATAAAGTGAAAAGGGTCATAAAATGTAGGTGCTGATGTTTCGACTACATTCATTACTTTTTTCCTCTTGTCATCATACAATCAAGAAGTCGCGACGCAACGCAGTTGTGACCCAGGCGTTTGTACAAATTCGTGCGTCATGCAATATCTCAGAGACCTGAAAATGACGTTGCTAGTTTTATAGTATTTATTTATAATGATCCTTTATATTGTTGCGGTGTGATACCGCCATACGTATCCATATGACTGCGCACACATCCGTATCCGCACCCGTATACATGCATGAGAATACTTTCTTATGGCAAGTAATAAATTTTATCATGCAATAAAATATCGTATAAAGCGAACACCAAAACAAAGAAATCACTGAATTTTTGTGAAGAACCAAATGAAATTTTGGCAAAGGATCAACTAGAGGAGTTCATCCTTAGCGACTTTTGATTTTAAGATTTGAAATGATCTCCCTTTCTTGTGGTTTATTTTTAAATTTCTTATGTCGTTTTTATGTTTTTTCTTGACTGCTTAGTTGTTCGTTTCACATTTATTCTTCATTTGACCTTTCGTTTTCTATGCATTTGTAGCGGTTTGCAGTGTGTAAGGATGCTTAACGACTCATGCACGACATTTCCGTAACCATAGAAAGCAGGCATTATTCTCTGCGGGGAAAATTATAATCAGAGCCTTCCTACTCCATTGGGATTTTTCGTACCGATTTCACACTTTCTCAATTCGTCCACTTTATCCCTGGAAAAATGAAATGCCCCCAAAATGTATGACGAACAGATGAATTACTCTTCCCTAAAAATTAGTAAATTGAGAGAAAATTAAATAATAATTATCTCTATTCGTGTGATAATTTCGTTTTTATGTCAGATAAAATTTAATTCTTTATCGTTTTTTGTTGACTGAAAAAATGAATACTTTAAAATTTTCTTCAAATGTTTAATGAAAAAATTACCATGATGAAATATTTAAAGTCATAATAATGCAAATATATCTTTTTTGAAAGAGGGTGGAGACGAGGCGGAGGTTACCACTAATATTGGAATAGATCTCCAAAAATAAGTTTGAAAAACCTTTAGAAAATCTCTAATGATCTTACTAACATTAATAAGCATCATAGAAACCGGCAGCGATAAAATGTTTTGAAAAAAATATATATATTTATTTATTTTCCAAATAAAAACAAATGATGCCATTAAAAGTAAAATCTATTCAGGAAATAAAGAAAAATTTGTCGGCGATTAACCGAGGGCAATTCCGTTATATAGTGGAGAGGAAAAATTAAGAGGAGAATGGGAGAAAGAGCAAGAGGGAGGATGGGGATGGTAAGGATTTTATTTATGAAAAGCCAATTTAAAAATGAAAATGAAAAATTTGATTTTGAATACCAAAATTTAAAATTTTAAAGGAAATTACCAAAAAAAAAAACAACAAAGAAATAAAATAAAAAACACCGACGCGGGATTCCGCGTCATCATTCCCCTCCTCTACACTAAGCCCACGCCATGTATCGACCCACTCAAGCAGCCGTCCATTCGTTTCTTCGTTCGTTTCCGCTTGCTTCCTTTCCCTTTTCCCGATCTTTCCTCCGCCCAGGATTATTCGAAGAACTTCTCCAGCTACTGAGATGCCGCGACACCAAGAGCGCAATGGTATCGAATTGACAAGAAGACAACGGCACAAGCTAATTTCCTGTGTGAATAGCGTAAAAATCGTATTAAGGGAATTCGATGGATGTCACCGCATTCAAGCTGTTCATTATTTTCTCATTTTGCATCGTTACTGTCGCCGTCGAGACGTGTTGTAAGATTAGCCGGAGTGGGGGGGGGAATCTTAAAACGCGTTGGAGAAAAGAAACGAAACCCTGAGATGTCCTCAGGGAATCCAGAGGGAAACTATGTATATATACAAAGCTGATACGAAAGGCATCAGCAGCACCTTCACCCCCCACTTCTTCATATCCCCCTTAGGGCAATAAACATAGCCCTCACGTCGCTGAAGCAGATGAATCTCAAAGACTGCCTGGAAGCAATCAAACACGTGAGCGGGCAGACATTTTATGAAGTTAAATAATTTCAATGTCAAAGTGTTGATAAATGAGTGAGGACAGACAAATAGATAGGGATGAATGATAATTACATAGACTAAGAAAAAATGTAGGGGACAGGAGGGAGGATGTTTTGGAAAAAGTAATGCTCTCCTAGCTTTTGGTGGTTCTGCGCTTCCATTCTCAACAGAAAAATCCTCTTTGGACAAAATTTCGAAATCATATAGTAGTAGTAGTAGTTAATGGCCTCAGGAGTGGAAATGCCGAAATCGATAGCCACAAAAATTTCATACCCTTCCTTGAGAAAAGCAACTTGTCTGATTAAGTAAAATGTTATCTAAATATTTGTCGAATTTCTAGCCGGATTCCTCTCTGTCCTGTCTTAGGATTTCGTATCGTTTGAACGACCCCTTAAAGGAATAAGACACGCTGGTATCATAGAAACCATATTGGAATCGTAGGAAAAATGTTGATTAAATAGAACTATTTAATACAAGGGCTAAAGGTTTTTTGGGGTGAGGGCGTTTGTTAAAATCTACAATATCATTTGCCGTAATACTGACGCATTTGTAAATTAAATTTCTCTTAGAAGGTCTGAGATCAAAGGTTTTGTATATTATCCGCTGATGGTCTTGGAGAGATTTTGAAGTGTTGACTCGTCGTATTTCAATAAAAAACCTTGAAATGGGAAAGGCTGCAATCAAATATTGCATGAATTTATTTACGTTACGACAAAAAGCTAATTTTTTTCAATTATCCTTTCATTTCGAAAGGATTGATGATTGGTAGTCATTAAACGTGATTTCAGGCCTTCCTTTCAAATAGCGTGGATTTTTCGAGTAACGTTGATTTCGATAAATTTTAATTTCGTAACGAATTAATGATATTGTTAAAATTGTTTCTCGAGAACGTCTTAATTTCTTTAAAGTTCAAAGAGATACATGAAAATATTTATTGCTTCAACATCAAAAATTTAAGTTATCGAACTGTTCAACTTATTTTGCCCTTGATTGAATTAAATTCTTAAGTTTTAGTGAACAAAAGTATCTGTATAAATAAATTGTAGAAATAATAAATAAAATTATGCGAGTAAAAAGAACAAAATATCGAGCATTATTTAAAGTTTCCAAGGAGGATTTTATGCCTGTGCTCTACCCTCTTCAGCCTTATCTTCTAATGTCTGATATTGCGTAAAAATAATGAAGAAGCTAATTGTGATGACAGACAATTTCTACTGCCAGGATTACCAACGAAGTGACTCTAATTCAAATCGTTGAATTAATAAACGTTGCCCTCAATCTTCTAAAGCAATTAATTTACGAGACATCTTCATGAAAAACAGAGTTGGAAAGGATGATGGGATGAGGGGGAAAAACCACTTATTTGTAAAATCGAACATTAAGCTTGATTTCTCATTCCTTCCTCTCTACCCTCGCTCTCGTTTACTTCGTTTTCCAGTATTACTTATCCTACATCTTCATTTTCTAATACAGCTTCTCATGCTTCTTCACTTTTATTCATCGTGACGGAAGATAAATTATTCCCCTTCTTCATTCTGTTTTTCTCTTTTTCTCCCACTTCATTCCGTTCTTCCTTCTTTTATTTTCACTAGAGATTGCTTTGATTAATTAAATGTAATGCGCGACATTAAAAATCATTTCATTTCTAGCGTCATCAACTTCATTATGAATTTCGTCATTGTCTTCATCATGAATTGGAAAACGAATTTGGAAAATGAGTGAAATTTCTAATTTTGTTTTTTGTTATTTTTTTTCTTCGCTTAAATAAAGTTTTTCAAGGAAAAGAGACCCAAAAAGTACGTAAGAGAATGTACTCTTTTTATTAATTATCAAAATGTTCTAATTTTCACTTTGCTGCCGGTTGGTCTTTACTCCTGGCGAAAGAGGAACTTACAGAAAAAATCACGAAGGGGAGAAGGTGAGTGAGGGAAAGAAACAGACTAAGAGGGAGAGTGCTTTGGCACAGTGACTTTTGATGATTTACAATCGAACAGAAATATTTTAGATAAAAAAATCGCATTAATCGCTTTTAAAATAGACGTGACAAAAGCAAAAGGAATTCCTTCTCATCCAATTCTAGCATTTTGGATTTAGTGTCAACAAGAAGCCATTGAAGGTAGTCAAGTCGTAGAGACAGAAATATACGGACGAGCAGGGCTAAAGCAAATCAAAGGCTGATTCTGTGGCATCGAGATTTATAGTTTTCCATATTCGTCAAGCTTCTTTTAATGCATTACAAATGGAAATACAAAGTATATATACTTCCTTCCCCCGATGGTAGCCATTTTTCATAAGTGTGTAATTTTAAATGGTTAATTTCGGTTTGCTGCCTATTTAACTTATAGGTTGTCCGCTTTTAATATTTTTCTTTAATTTTCCCCTTCAGTATTTCGTTTTTCCTGTTCCTCTTCTTGTCTTCTTCTTGATTTCTGTTCCTCTTCTTGTCTTCCTTCTGCTTTATTTCTAACAGAGAATAAACGTGTAATCATCTCTTATTATATCCTCTGATTTCATTTCACTCAGACTGCAGTCAATTTGTGCCACTGTGCACTGCATTCCAATCTCTCTCTCCTACTGATTCTGATTAATAAGTAAAATTAACATTAAAATCAGTCTATTGGAAGAAAATCTCTGTTAAGACATCGGCTAAGGGAGCAAAAAAGCACAATGTAGAAAAGCAGTCGACTTAATTGAACAAATTCTTTACGTTCTCTATCATATTTCTTACATTCTCAGACTTTATACATTCTCTTCTGCATTCATATTCCGTACTCAAATTTCAAAATCAAGAAATTCCGGAAGGAGCAAGTTCCAACAATTGCTATAGATACAGTTAAGTTAAAAAGCAATGGAAGCACATAAACAAAAGCGAATGGTTAGTTCCTCTGTGTGTGTGTTCATGTGTGAGTTTGTGTACGTGTCTTTATAAGCGGACTCGTGTGTGTATGTGCGTATGTCCGCTTACGCTGTACGTTTGTGTGTGTATATATGTATGCATGTGTAAATGTGCGTGTGTGTGTGTTAGTATTAGTGTATCTTTAGGTTTATTGCTGAATTTTTTGCAATTTTCCGAATGAGTTGCCAATTATTTTTCGTCCAATTTATTTGATGTATTTTTGTTACTTTCCGTTCTTCTGCTTTTGATTTCTCTTACTCGCATGTTTCTCTATTGCTTTTCTACGACTTCTTTCCTCTTGGTTTTAAAAATGACTCTTTGCCCCTTTTTTATTACGTGCTCCTTAATAGTGTAAACGGTTTTAATATAGAGTCGAATGAAGCCGGTAAACCAAATACAATTATTTGCTGAAATAAGCTGTAGTCATAAATTTTGAGGGAAGTCCTGTATGGAATACCTGTCAGGATACAAGGATAAATGTCCTTAAGGAAGGGAGAAAATTCCTCTCCCTCGAAGTTTTCTTCTTTATGGTTTTGTTTTTCACGTTCTTTTCGATAGATGGGTCTCTCAGACATTAATTTCAGGCATAATGGAGAGTAAAAGATAAACTTGATAAACACATAAGAAAAGGATGAGTCGTTTTGGAATTGGCTTACATCATTTTATAATTTCATTTAGAAATATTGACAGATTTTTAGCTAATTTATAGAAAAATATTCATTAAGAAAGATGAACGTTTTTACTTTTATCGAAAGTAAGATATATTTTACGTTTAACAAAAAGTATGCAGATTATTTGATGGCGAAATTTTGTACTTTACTGTATTGAGTTTAAATTCGAAATTACACAAATCAAATGATTTCGTTATATTACTGTGAATTCATAAAACAGTGAGAGAGAGTAGTTTCGCTTAGGGTCTTAAGTTTTTCTTTGTGTTTTAATATCTTCGGGGTATATTAAAATTATCTTACATTTTTACGAAAAAATGCCTGATAAATTATTTTATTTTGTTTTAATAAACCAAAAATTCATGTTTTGGGAAAAATAAAAAACCTATTTATTAAAGGAAAAAATATTCTTTAAAAAAACTTCAAAAAGTCTCAAAAATTAATTTCTATTGTATGAAACCACTTAATTTGCAGAAGAATATTAAAATGGTATAGAACACCACATCCGGCTCTCATAAAGGACAACCCTTCTTCGAGGCCGGAAAGGTTGTGAATTGTTTTCAAGAGTCGCCTTCAAACAAAGAACAAAATTCAAGATTTCGCAATGAACATTTTATAATCGGAGATAAAAACTTAATCCTAACCAAGCCTGAAACCAAAAGGTATCAGAAAGTAATTTTAATTACGTGATTATTATTATCACGTAGGACTAAAGGTAAATTAGGATAAAACGCGATTTTTTGAGATTTGTTATCTTTTTTTAGGGTTATTTACTGCGCGCTTGAGTAAATGACAATGGTCATTATCAAACAAAGAAATCTATAAAATACTTAGAGTAAAGGAGGCGAGGGTTTGTTTAATGAAAACTGACGGAAGGTTTAATAAAGAAGAACAAAAAAGGCAATATTGGCAATAAGTGGACCGATGAGTTCTCAACGGAATTCTATTTTTGCGGCAAATTCAGTCGTCCTACCTTTTGTTTTGCTGATTAAATTGAATGAAGGTATTTTTTTCAAAATCGTTGCTTTTTTGACATTGAATAAGGTACAGGCTCCATTTCTTCTTCTTTAGATTTATTTATATTTGAATTATCCCGACAAAAAAAATTTAATTATTGACAATTTTTTCTGTAAAGCAATTTATTTTATATGATTTATAGTTCTTATGATTATTAATAAAGATTTCTTTAAAACCAGACGAATAACGGACCTAAGATATTTGAGTAATTCTTTTAAAGTAAAATCTTTCGTTGGTTGCCTTAGAGACGAAGAAAGGCGAAAATACTTATAAAAGGTAACGAAAATGTGATTTCTCTCAGAATCAGTTCGTCCCCAAACCAAATTTTTCTCCCTAAGAACATAAAAAATCTCCGATGAGGTCACGCCATTAAAACTTCTCTTCTGACGAAATATGACAAGTATTGATGGAAATCCGCTCCACATGCCTCCCTTCCAATTTTGGTTTCGAACGTGTTTTGGCGAAATGTTTCTGCTTTCGTATTAAGTTTCTTCAGATGTGTCCAATTTTCGAGATATTGTAATTCCTAAGACCCAAAGAGTCGTTCCGTGAACCCGATTTTTCCCAATTTTGAACATTACTGTAAATTTAACTTAAATTCGTTATTGTTACTCAATCAGCAAATATATGAAGTGGTTTCGGAAATATGTTGTTACGGTTATTGGCAATTTTCCGTTTATATCGTGTTAAGCAATTTGAAATTAATAAATTTTTTTCGCATAGAGAGAGATAAAAATATCTCCTAACTTGATACTAATAAAATCTTAGGCGAGATTTTGTTGCAGAATGAAAAAGGCTTTCCATAGAAATTAGAAAACTAATCCTTAAAGCATTTTCTCTTAAATAATATGCGGCAACTATTGTTCCCAAGAATTTTAAAAATGCTTCCAGTATAAATCTACGATATAATCTACTTGTTGCAGATGTAAGGTTGTGAAAAGCCGTTTAACACTTACCAAACATTATTCAGCTGAATTAGGGAAATTCTGAATCAGTCCCTATAATCAAATGAATATAGTGACTAAGATTCCATGCAACGGCGTATCGTATTGTTTCGATTGGGGCACCAGAAGGAATAAGTCAACAGACTCATAGTCACACAATCTCATAATTTGTCATATATTGTTGGAAAACAGGAGTGGGTTCCCTGAGGTATTGGTTTTATAGGATTTTTTGGAAAATGCTACTTTTTTAAAAATTCTTAAAACAATTCTTTCTTGTGGGTTCTGCTCCTTTGTTTTTAATTCATCCTTTTTGTTTGTCTGCTTAACTGTTTTAGGATGCATTTTTATCTCGCTAGGAGCAATTTTATTATCTCAATTTTATTTCATTATTTCATTAAATCATGTTTCGTCATTATGGCTATTGCCATTTCTCTTCTATTAATCATTAAATTTATAAAATAAGAACCTACTCCAAAATGACAGGAATATATAAAAGGGATTAGAAGAAAAGAAACAAATTGAGATTTCGGGAATAGAAAGCATGCGAGGTGCTGCAAATTATCTTTTTATTTATTCGTTCGTTTCTCTTTTGTTTTGGTTTTTTCTCTATTCCGTGAACAGTCTCATAAAAATTGTCTAATGACAATAAATTTTTCTTTTCTTTTTTTTTTGGTGAATTTTCCAGGGTTTTATAATTTTTCTTATGGCTCCCATTGTTCGCTATATATTTCCTCGATCGTATAGAATAATATTTACCCAAGTACTCACGGACTGAATTGTTCGGACAGAGGAAGACAATGGAATATTTAATTCTTTTTTTATTATCCTTGTATTGTCCTTAGATGAGAGTGCAGTGCTGATGATGCTGCAGTTACAGATGACATTACTGATACTCCTGTTGTTGTTGGTTCTCGAGTTGTTGTTAGTGTTGTTGTTGTAGTTGTAACTGATCAAGAAATGCATTGTTCTGAATTGATGTGACAAAATAATAGAAGTACCCAAAGAATCAGCAGCTGGTAAAAACTAAAAAGAAGAAGAAGAGGAATTTAGGAATGGTACAACTGGTGCAGAATGAAGAGAAGAACAGAAGAAACAACATAAAAATTACAGTAAAACCAATTCAAATTCAATTTGCGCTATTATTCTGGCCTATTGTTCGTAGAAGTATTTAGAAGCAGAAGCAGCAGCAGGAGCGGTAGAGGCAGTGAGAGAGACAGCAGTAGTTAGAAATAGTAACAGCTACAACTGCAAAGACAATAACGAAGAAACTACAACAAAAACTACGATAATAAAAATAACAATAGAATGGACATGCCACTAACGGTTAGAGATCTCTAGCAGCCTCTTTTGCTCCTTCTTAATATCCTTTTCACTCATCCCTTGTCTCACCCTCAATCTCTCCTCCTCGATCTCAAAATCTCCTTCTTCAATGGAAGAGTAAACAATTATTTGGATCAGTTGAGGAAGAGTATCGGAAAAGGGTTTTACAAAATGAAAGACCATTGAAGAAATGTGACTGCGTTCTACAAGAAAATGAGAGGGAGGCAGAAATAAATTAAGAGAAGTAAAAAGCAAATAAGACTAAGTAAATAAAGTTAAACAAACGCTTAGTATTAGTCATCGTAATAATGATCCTAGCGTAGCCGCCAACAGCGGAGAAAAAACAACAACAAAAGCAACACCCAATACCAGAATCAATAAAAATAACGGTAGTAATAACACCATATCAGCAAAGGAGCAGCAACAACAAAAACATCAACATGTAATAACGCAGCTGTCGGCCAGGTTAATGTAGGGGCCATTCTTTAAGCCCTCTTTCTGTCCTCTCCCTTCCCTTCCCCTATTTTTGTTATCCTCCCTCGTCTTTCTTCACTTCTTCCCTTTCTTCAGAGTATAAATAATCAGCAAGAGTTAAATCAAGAGCCAGACATTTAGCAAATTGATGTACTTCAAATGACCCATTAGGAATTGGGTTCAATAATTTTATACTTTCCCGTATTTTCGATTATTATTCGATAAGAATTTATATAAAACTTTTTGAAACACCACAACGATTTTGTGGTATTTAGTGCTGTTGCTGTCGTTGTTGTTGTTTCCTTTGTATTGTGTAATTTTTATTGCCGTCTTTGTTCATTATGTCAATGCACTGATTCCTCCCCTCGCCTTCACAGCTCCTTACAACATTTTCTTCGTTCTTTTCTACTTCTCCTTTCCCTCTTACGTTTACTGTTGTTCCCCTTTCTCTCTTAACCTGCACCTGCCCATCTAAATCTCACTTCTCTCTCTTTTATCTCCAGTATTTCCTTTTCCAATTACATTGCCATCATCATCATCGTCATTACACCACCGGGCTCCTAACCAGATTAACTCGTTTCTTATAATCCTAATTTAATCCTTTATCTTTCTACCATAGTTTCAACTGAAAAAGAAACTGAAGGGAAGTCTGCGGCTTAATCGTCATCACTTTGATTTAATTTTAAAAGATTTTTTCTTTGTTAACAATTCTTTGTGACGTTTCTATTTATTCTTGTTTCCTCTTCCTTCTTTCTTCATTTTCCCTTCTTCCCCTACCTATCGCCCCTTTTCCTTGCTTAACCAATTCCTCTTTACTTCGGAATTTGCTTTCGTGAATATTAAAAGGATAATCAGGAAAGCCTTTCGCTGGCAGCAAAATCTGAAATACTGTGAGATGGTCTTGTAATTTAAAAGGTTTGGGGTGAAGATGAGGAGAGAATAGTAAAAGCGCCTGATCCAGTTATTTCAATCTATAAATTAATTATATCATCATCTCGACTTGTTTTAATTTTACATTCGATTGAAATCTCGCGATGGGGTCATTGAATGGTTTTCGCTTTTTATATATAATTTTATATCAATTTTATTTTTTTAAAATTATCACCTAAATTTTTCATTTTTTTTTTTGTATAAAATATTGTTTTTACACAGGTTAAATATCTTTTTTTCTTTTTTTGCTTAAAAATCGTGTAAAAGACCCACCCCAGACTCATATAAAACAGCTACAAACAGCATGGCTAAAAATTTATAACTTTCAAATAAGTGGTGATGAGGTTTTCTGGGGTTGGTTTAATGGTTCGTTGATTTTGTTTGAATTTCCATAGAAATGATATTTTAAAGTACTTCGTGTAATTGAAATTCAGCGACTGTGACTATCGCGACATTACCAGAAAAGAAAAACACATTAGAGAACTTCACTCATTTTCATCGTCACCAGCTACTACTGGTGATTAGCTAGTTTCTAGTATTGTGATTATTGGATCGTGCGACTGGTGGTCTCAATGGTGTAAGTGGTGTCACACGAGACACACGCGATTATAATGATGCGGGTGTGGCGCTAACAGCTATTAAAATAATTCAATTCTATTTGTGTTAATTTAATATTAATATTTTAAAATATCAAATTAAAAGTCGGATGGAAGCAAAATAAGTCGTATGGTCGTTTTTTTTTGCTTAATTAAAACAAATGGCATGATAAAAATGGGCAGATTAATGAAAAGAAATAAAAATAAATTGACAATAAATTATAATGCATATTTTAAAAATTTTTATCTATTAACAAACTTAAAAAAATGTCACAAAAAGGCAAAAATGTCATAACAGAATTAAAGATATCATTTATTGATGCATATTTTATTTTTCAATAAGAACATAACAAATTGGCACTTTCAGACGGGTACTCTCCGGGAAGCTCCCGCAGAACATGACTATGCCATACCATTACCGAAGACCGCGGTTTAGTACATATGGAGGCTGCTTATGGCAGTTAATTGGAAATTATGAAAAATTACTGCCACATTCCTGAATCCACTTTACATTCATTTGTTCTCGTAATAGTCGTCCCGTTGAACAAGCTTAGCGTCTCACGCTGATAAATTCTTGTTAACATATTCGCTTATAGTTGTGTTTGTGAGACAAGACACCAGACGATATGGTGGAAATATTGCGGCTGTGGAGCTTTTTTAAATAAGACTAAATCATTCGGCTCGATATCATAATCAGGAATCTGTGAATCATATTGCTTGAAGAATTGGGCTTCCACAATTTGCAGAAAAATTACCTTAGCAACTGACTAAGCCCCTTGATCATTTGAAGCTCTGATGCACCACTATTCGGACTCTGCTAGAGCTATGTTAGGTCCTTATTGGAAACATTATAATTGCCCATGAACAACTTTTTCACTCTAATCAATATTTAATTATTGAAAAGAAATTTCTCTCCAACTTTACCCATTCATTTGAAAAAAAATCGGTAATGGAAAATATAATTTTATTCGAAATGAGAGGCAAGGAATGGGTGTACCTGTTTGTTGAATAAAAGCCCGCAACGCGACAGATTTTCCTTGTCTAGATCGAATGTCGATAACCTCCTTCGGATGAAATTAATCCCGAGAACAAAAGAAACTTTTCACAAACGCTGCAAAGAAATTCTCGTTGAGATTAAAGTTCCCGAATAGAATACAAATTTTTGTTATATTTGAGACGTTTCGATAGTTCCACTTTTAAGTATTTTCTTCGATTAGTAAAATACCTACGAAAGAATGAGTCTGGACATCCCGTTAAAAGGACACTTATTTTAATTAAATTTGATTAAATTTTGGAAAGAAATCGACAGGGAGAACTTTTTGAAATGTTTCAGCACGCGACAGAAACGACAACGACACGCAGCGCTTGTATGCGACGCTTGTTTATTTGTTTATTTGTGTGTATGCATTAGTAAATAACTAAGAGTTTCATGTCGTTGAGAGAAGTCAATATCCTTCGGATATTCGGTTGAGCATTGAGTTAAATGCACCTTATACGAAATTGGGAAGAGAAAAAGAAAGCGAGACAACAAGGTTTTTGTGGCTGTAACGAGTGTGAATTGCTTTTAATGGGTATGCGGTGGAGAGAATATCATTGCTATTATGCTGATGATAAGGGGCTAGGGGCAGTGGAGAGAATGTTAATAAAATTTACTTCATTAATATAATTCTAATGATTCGCCTGTAGCGAATTTAAATTTAATTGTTTTGCGAATAGCGCAGCTGCACCCTGTTCCGCTTTTAAGTTATTGCCATTGTTTTAGTTTTTGGGTGAAACTTCATTTCGGTTGCGTTTCCGATGCGCACGTACTTAATTAAGGTTGATCTAGAAAACGTTCATGTTTCCAAAAAACGAGGGTAAGAGGTTTCTTTACATAAAAATAAACTAAGTGAGGAGTGTGAGGATGTCACCGCAAAACTTGTTTATCCTGGACGTTGATAATAACATTCATAACCCCGCGGGTGTTTAAGTTCTTCACAATCGTTTGAGCGATTTGACAAAAATAAGGAGTTTATTTCTTTCCTCCAGTTCTCAGACTAAACAATGAAACTTTGAAAGCTGCCTTCGACGACCTTTATTATTTTTTAGAAGTGAATAATATTTAGATGAGGATATGAATAAATAAAGATAATTAAAAGCGGTAGCTCGATGCCATTGTCGATTTTGTCGATTTTGGAAGATCGATAGGTCCAACTCTTTCAGAGACAATGGAACAAATTTAATGTTGAAATTTGGCAAATATCTATAACTGTTAACTGAAGTGAAAGAATGGCATTCAAGTATTTCCTTTGCAATTTGGGAAATGTTAAAAGCTGTCTAGTAGAGCTCCACCTCGGTCGAAAAGGGTTATAGGATTAGCGCTGTGTGTGGCCTGAACATTAAGGGGATGAGGAGCCCTTTAATATTTATGAGAAAGTTTGAAAAAATCTGAAGAAAATGCTATCCCATTCCTACCAAATGTTGATTCATATATTTCTTTATTTTAAGTTCTTCAACTTTAATATTTATCATTCTTCTTATTCTTTTAACTTGAACTTTTCTTCCACCTCTTTTATTTTCATTTAAATATATGTATGAATAGGATTAAATACTTTAATTTGAAAAACCGTTAAGTATTTTATTGAAATACCTAGGATTGTCATACACGCATCTCTGCGATGATCAAAAGCAAATGGCTTTTTAATGAAAATTTGCAAATCCTTCTTGAATCCTTGCTCAGCGTGCTAACTTCAAATATTGGTATGCGTGCAAGTGTGTATGTACATGATGTTGCTTCTGTTGTTACAATTACTGTCATATAATTGCAGTTAGGTATGTCAAAATTATATGACAGTTGTGTGTTGACAGAAATTCGCAAAACGTAGCTTCATTATGACACACTGACATATAGTCTCAGTGAGATTCATCTGCACATATATACCCGCATAATCATACACACACGTACGCTTATCCAAAATACAATCAGTGCCTCTATAAAACGGTACTTCATCAAAATGCAGAAGAATCAACAAATTCTTCATTTGAATTGAAGTCGATGCTTGATGAACGCTCGAATGTACCGTGCCGTACGCGTTTACGTCTCACGGTTCGCTTGCCGCGCTCGCGATTGTTCGCTGATGAGAAGCAAAACATGAACATCATCAATCCTCTGGTGGTAGTGTTGTTTTTGCTGTTGCTGTTGTTGTTGTTTAGTGGTTGACATGATGTGAATTAAAGTGTATGGAATACTG
Organism: Physocephala rufipes; assembly: GCA_963966595.1. Lineage (NCBI taxonomy): Eukaryota > Metazoa > Arthropoda > Insecta > Diptera > Conopidae > Physocephala > Physocephala rufipes. Next base: position 7,408,881 of record OZ016503.1, read on the forward strand.
GTATAATTTTCAGCAATATTCACTTGTACTCATATACATTCATGCACATAAACGAATGAGCAAAGTACATTAACCCATTCAAGCCCGTTTATTTAAATTTACACCAACTTAGTTTTCTAATTTTTGTGAAATATACCTAAAAAGAATTTTTCGTTTCTGACAGAAAAATACATAAAAACATGTATGTTCGACATAGGAGGTCTTTAGATTATTTTGCTTGGGTTCTCTTTAAGGACAAATAGACTCTTTAAGGAAATAATAGGAAGAACTTTTAACTAAGATGTGCGTGGGTGCATGTATGTGTACGTATGTGTGATATATCCTCAAAATTGGGTTAAAAAGAACGCATGGGTTAATGGAACGAATTCTCACCGTCCCTTGTCACGGTTTTTTAGGCATAGCGGTTTCGAGGATGACGATCAATTTACACTGTCAGAAAACCTGAAAAGTTTCAAGGGCTAAAAAACTATTCTTGGGAGTTTTAGAGACCCTGAAACAATAATGTATGAAATGTCTTTATGTTTATCGAAAATTGTTTCAACTACTGAGCTCTTTCTCAAATGCGGCTTGACAGACTTACGAAAAATAACAAGAAGCATTTAAAATATTAAATGGATTAATTAATTTATTTCTTACCAACTCGAAATTACGTAAAAACTAATTTGTCATTTCTAAAATAATTTTAATTCAAACTTGTTTCCAAAATTATTTATAATTTCTGAATCGTATTTTTTCAGTTTTCTTATTTGTTAACTTTTATTGACTCTTCCTCTACGTCCTTTCATTGATACCAATTTTTTTCTTTGGGTGTGAGCAACGGAAGACAGCATTCCGTTAGGACGCCCGTGGCTTAAATCAAAAGCATGCCAAAATCTGAACGTCTCCGCGTTGCCGCAAAAGAACTAATCACGCAATCATTTGATTCATTTAAATGAACGCTTTCTAAAGCGAATGTTTTTGCACAAATGCACAAGCCAGTAAAGCATGCATGCGCAGTTCTTTCTCCCCCGTAACACACCTCTCCTCACCCCTTTCGCACTTATTTAATCAGCTCACCGAGAAATTAGGATTTGGTAAGCGTATAACTGCTATTGTGCCACGGCAGTTTGGTTAGGAAAACACTAACCAAAGTGTTCTGCTCAAAGTTAATTTTGCGTTTTCATTTAGATTGAAATGAAAAGGCGGATAACGATTGCCACTCATTTATACAAATGGAATAATGATTGAATGAAATATTGGAATACTCCGTTCTAGACTTAACCGATTATATAAGTATTTCGGTAAATGTATATTTGCATATAAATGTGTTTGTGTCTATGTGTGTGTGCGTGCATGCGTTTTTATGTGTTAACGCAAAGCGGAAGCGGAAAATGGAAATGAAGCCGTATTTCTGAAACATTAAAAAATCAGCAAAATAAAAGATAAAATGTAAGAAAAATCTGGGGCATGCTTAGTTCATTACACTAAAAAAAATATTTAATAATTTACGTTTTAAAATTTTGAAATCAACTTTTAATTTCAAGCTCAGATTTTAAATAAAATTTAGAAAATATTTGGATCACCGTTAATTGAATGATTTGAGACAATGAAAAAGAACATTTCATCAGAACTCATTAATTGTGATTAATTTAACGACATTAAAGAATTTTTAAAGGGATTTGTGTAGATTTGAAATTGGTATTAATTACATTTAGATGTAAATTTAACCCCCGACTAAAAAATGTTAAAGAATTTCTTATTAAACCTGATTTTCGTTCAGTGTAAATGTAATTGTAAAGGAGTTGCATTTTAAATGAAAAGTTAATTTGTCATAAAAAAGACGAATAGAACTTAATTTAAAAAAGCAATTTAATCCCACTTCACCACTGCCATCTTTGTAATCACTTGCCCTCCCCCAGCCTCTACACCTTTTCTCTTGCGTTAGCGTAGAATAATAAGAAAAGTCCTGTTGCGTTCGTAACGTTTGAAATTTTCAACACTTCCTTAATTCTAATACGACGAATTCTTAAAAGGAAAATGTATGTCTGTCTGCCGTCCTACGTCTGCCGCACCAGCCCGCTGGAATATCTCGATCTTATTTCAATTATTGTTTAGAAATACTTACAAAGTACTTTGCATTCATACTACGAACAAAATGAATGTACCGTGCAGCGGCAGCATGAACACCAACACCAGCAAAGTATGATGGCAGTCGCGAACGGAGGGCGACCTCAAATCGTATGCTCCAAATAAAATAAGAACCAAAAAGAAATCGCAAAATGACGAAATAGCAAAAAAGGTGAAAAAACGAAAAAGCCCCCTCGCTCTTCAATCACTTCGCAATGACAAATTTTCTTCCTGCGGAACTGAAGTGAAGCGTGTGCGGAAGGAAAGGAAGATAGTGGTGCCGTGCTCAAAGTAGCTTAGTTTTCTTCTTCTTCTGTTAATCATATTGTTCGTAGTAGTGCAATTCTAGACACTCATCCGTTAAGAGTATCGAAGCGAAATCTTAATAAACATTCAATCATTAGAATTCATTTTCGTCCGCGTACGGAATTGGAAATTTTCGTTTAAATTCAAATTTGCCAACGCTAATGAGAAAGGTCGGAAACAAGAAGAAAGAAAGAAATAAGGCGAAAAAGCAAAACGGCGAATCAAGGAGGTAAATGTAAACTACATTACTACGAAAATTACTACGAAACAAGAAAACAAATTGAATTCAGTTTCAATTTAATGAGAATGCTAAAGAAGACGCCACCCAAAAGTATATTAAAGTGGCAAAATGAGCGTACCCAAATTAACGTAGAGTTTCTTGCATACTTGCGCAATAGATAGTGGTAAAGATAGCGTTTGCGCGGACGCAGTGGTGCAATATTTACAAAATTCATGTACGATAAATCGTTTGCGAATCCACTTTAGAAAGTACCAGGATCCTTCATGAAAGCTTTCAAGAACTCTGGATGATATAAATGATACTTTTTCACTCTCACAGTTTTGTCTTCCACGCGAATTTATAATTTCTCTTCAAGGTCAGCCATGTGATTAAAGTGGGGTAATGAAATGTCATACATGATTCCTTGCAGGAAAATGTCATTATGCTTCCTCGAAGAATGTATTTCCCGAGAAGGGGTAAAAGATGTGCTTGTTTTTCATATCTTCACAGAAGGTGCGCCTGGGAGATATCTTGGCGTTGGCAAACTATATTGAGTAAATTCGTTTTATTCATTCTACGACTGATAGAACTTAATGAATGTTTTCGATGGTTCCGTTGTTGTTGCTGATCCATAATGACCTTGCTAGCGCTATTTTTTTTGTTATACCAAACAGTAGTTATTACTTAGCGATGATATTACTTAGCGCTTACAGTCCAAATATTTTGTAATTCTTGTAGAATGCATTTAATTACACTAAAGAACCGCACGCTTTTGGAAAAAGATGAACTCAGGGAAAAGAGCGTAAAGAAGTTGATATGTCGAACAAAATTTTTGACGGATAATAAAATGTATAAATTGACTGAGTTTAGCTGCAACGAATATATCAGCCTTAAATGCCCTTGGGCATCCAAGCCTACAAAAGCATTGAACTTTTCACAAAAGATAAAAAACAATGATGGACTAAAAAATCACAGAGACGTAAGCAATGATGAAGGTTGGAAAAGGGGGGGTGGATAGAAGAAAATAAGAAAATGTGAGAACAAATACTGATTGAAAGACTTCCTCTATTTAATGATTCTCGGCGGAATCTCATATATTCTAAACGAACTTTCTTTAAAATAATTAATTTATTCTCTGATTATTGTTTACCGTTTTATGATTCTTAATGTGTGACCATATGTGAGTATTTAATTGACAAATCTTAAACTATTGAGATATCGTTTTATCTTCTAAGATTTTTAGAATTCTTTTTACAAAATCGGTAAGATCTTTTTAACCAGGATAGTTTTAGAGGATAACTTCTACTTCTCTAAGAGATTCAAATGAGCATTCACTAAATCTGCCCTTAGGCTCTTAATCATCACTACAAGCTTTAAAAATTTTCAGCTCTAAATATTGAAATGCGAAATTACCAATTTGATATTGTCATTTACGTTAAAGTCATTATTAAGGCGTATATCTGAAATACAGTAGAATATATATCAAAATAGAGGTTTTTGACAGACCCTTTCAAATGCTTTTTATTCGACGTTTGCCATAAATTCATTACGGTCTTCAAAATATGACAGAGTTTTTTATGGAAATTCTAATCTAAAATAAAGCCTATCCGTGTGAACCTATGCGATCTGATTGAAAAAATGGTAGGTCGAAAAAATAAATCAAACTGGTTTTATGGCTAAATTTAGGTAGAGTAATCCTAAATATTATCTATGACAATAATCTTACGCCGAAACGCTGAGGTAAAGGAAGGCAAAAAAAGGCAACGACAAAGGCAATTTTTTGCTTACCGGGATTTTTTTTTGTTATGAGAGCCAACAACAAAATAGTCACATCGAAGCCACTCACCTCAAACGCGGGTAGTTTTTGGCAATGGGTAAACAATTATAATGAACTATATTGGGCTTTTCGTTTGGTGTGGTTGGTTTATTTTTGGGACTAAAGGGGTTGTTGCGCCGGCATTGTATGAGAGATATAATAATTAATTTTAAAACAACAACAACAACAACAACAGAATTGCATACATAAATCGTAGCATGACCAATTGTAAATTCATTTGCTTTTCGAATATATTCAATTTTATTTCAAATGTTGTTGTTGCTGTTTTTGTTGCTGTTGGAATTGATCCCAACTTATATTGTTGTTTCTTATGTCATTGCAATTGTCAAATATTGAATTTAAGCCTTCCCCTATGTTACCTCACATTTATTCATTGCATTTAATTGTTCAGGATGTGTCTGCAAAATTATTCTTAACCTTATTCAAGCCCTTTACGCATACCAGAAAACAAAACATTCCCCTACCCCTCATTATCTTTTAAAATATCGCCCAGAACCGGTGAACATTTTAAATAAAACCTCATTCAATTATTTCAAGAGTTTGAGTCCTTTGCAAAATATGGCCACTCTCCTTTTCATGCGTTATCCTTTCAAAATATCTATAAGAGCATAAAAATACAGTCTATCATCATTTTTATTCATTCACCATCATCATCATCATCATCATCAGCACTACGGTTATTATCGATATCTCCGATAGCTGTCTGGCTCGTTTCATCCTTTTTCATCCTTTTTATTTATATTTTTTCAGATAAAATTATTTTGTATTTTTCATCACTCATACGCACGATTAATCCAGCACAAAAGCATCATATTTTCTCATCATGAATCGAGAGAAAATCCGCTCAGTTCGTTTGCGGTTTACGAAAGTGTTATCGATTTAATTTGAAATTAAGGAAAATATTCTCGTAAAATTGATATACGTGTGCGTGTATGTGTGCGTGAGTGCTTGTATGCTTGTGTTTTTGCGTATAAGAGGTTTTTTGAAATTATTGAAAAAAGTAGTTGGAAAATATGAAATGGAGCAATCTTTTGAAATTCCCTTTCAAAAACAACAACACAAACGTAATTCTTTTTTATAAAGTCCCATTAACCTATTTTTGGCAAGAACGTACTAGAATTCATAATGATGATAGTAATGATGTTCGTGGATGATGTAATCGTTAAGGTGTTTTGGTTGATCGCTTACAAAGGATTTAATCATAAGCCAACATATTTTGGACATCTATAAGGAATTACATCTCTTCTCTCCCTTCCCTATCTCTGCTTATATCTCTTTCACTACCCCGAGATCCCATTTCGTATGAAAGTAACAAACCCTCTATAAACCGCTCCCTATAAGGCTTTTCTGGTCGACGATTTGATCCCGCTTTCGACTGGTATCAGTCACGCGTTACAGAACGGTGTTCTCGTTTTCAGAAATCGGCATGTGAGAACCTACAGAATCTCTACCTCGAGATTTCAGATCGACTGCTCGAATATTCTAGGTTTTGGTTTCTCCACGATTGATGCAGTAAATTATGTTTTTAGCCCATTCATCTTATGCATTCCCTTAATTAACCTTGATTAATGATTTTATTAGAAAACAAAACCATTTAGCAGAGCTTTAGAAGCTTCGCAAATAATTTTATGCGTACCATAGTATCTCTCTTAAGATAATTCTTAAGACTTTTAATGGAAGCGTTCTGATCGAAATGTAATGAAACTGACCGTAAAGGTCATTCCGCTAGGACAAAGGAATGAACGAAAATTTTAGACCCCGAAAATGGCAACTTAATTCTTCTGCGACCCCGAACACAAAACTTGAAACGCTTGGAAAATCCAATCCCATTTTTTCTTTAATTTCCAAGAAAAGTCAGGTCAAGATAACTGCGATGGAAAACTCGCAGAGAAATGTTGAAGCGAAAATCGAAAAATCATCAAAATTAACACGAAAATAAATGAAAATTCATAAAGTAAAATAATAATAGTAATGATAATAAAGTCTGCTGGATGAAAATATAAATAAATGATAAAAATGCACACAATCACATATTTGCGTTGTTAAGAGAAATAAATGAAGTTAAGAGAACGTTGCGGTGAATCGAAAAACTGAATGTATGAATCAATGAACGGTGTGCCGCGACGTTCAAATGACTAGGATCAACGCTCAAAGGAATAGATAGCGACCGAGCTAGGTATGTCGGTGTCCCTAAGGTATGACGGAAACAGGGTATGATCCAACAAGGGTTGGATAAGGCTACAGTAGAAGAAATCAAAGTAAGACTGCTGTATGGTTGGGACTCTTCATTTTCGCAGTGAAGACGATGCGGAGTCATGCAAGGCAATATAATGCGTCGTGATGCAGTGAGACCCAGATGACTGAAAATGCTGCGGTGGGTTGTGGCGAGATGCGATGTAATGTAAAAAATTTCAATGCCAACGTCGAGAGTTAAAGTCTAACTGTCGGAGAGAGAGGGAGAAGTGTGGAAATATAAAAAGTAAGAGCAAGAAATAGCAAGGATTCAAAAAGAGTTTAAGGCTACAGAATTTCATTTTATAACGGAAGAGACAAACCAAAACCGCAGAAAAAGGAAAAGATTAGAATCCAGTGATCATCGATGATGTGCGTCGGCTCTTCGTCCTTAGTCTCATCGGTGTTTAAGGATAATGTATGTGTGTGCGTGTTTATGCTCTTGTGTGCAAGTATATGTGTGTATGTATATGTAGAATGGCTGTGTGTTTATTACCGAGCACATTCTGCCCCTTTGGGACTGCAGCCAAGTCAAACCCGGCACCGTCATCAGTTCGACGAATAATGAAAATGAATAGATTCCGAATTCCGATGCAACAGACGGTTAAAGCGTGGCAAATTTCTTTTCCATCTAACAAAGGCTTGAGCCGCAGCAGCAGCAGCAGAAGTAGGAGCAGTGTTATTGGCATGCAAGTCGGCGACAGCAGTTGCTGAAACAGAGGCATCGCAATCATGAAGATAACGTTGCTTGCATTTACGCCAACAATGAGTTGTTGCTACTGCTGCTGATGCTGCAATTGTTTTGTCTTCTGTTTTTTTTTTGTGTTGATTTCAGCTTCTTCTTGTTCTTGCTGTTGTTGTTATTGTTGATCTTTCTGCTTCCTTTTTGCTTTTGCTATCATTATTATTCTCTTTTTTATGATGTTTCTTATTGTTCTTTGTTAAAACAGCGTTTGAGCGCCTCAATTATTTTGAAATGTTAGAATAGTTTTTCTTCTTTTTTGCTTCATAATTAATTTTTCTCTTATCCTTTTTTTTAACTTCTTTAATATACCATTATATTATGAAAAAAGCAGGAATTATCCCGCTCCCCTTTTCATCCTCATCCTTTTTGTCTCGTTCGCCGGCATCGACAAAGAAAACCGCAATAAATTTAAAATTAGTTTTGAATGCGTAACATTATCTAGAGTCTGCCTTCGAAGTGAAACTCCGTAGCGGCGCTGGCGCGATGTACGATTGTATTGAATTTCTACCGGATTCACTAAGTATTCGTTGTCTGAGGGAGGGAACCAGCCAACGCCTTCTCTCTAATTTTCATCTAAAAATTAAAAGGTAAGTGCCCTTGAAACAATTGCTTCAGTGAGAGCGAAGCAAAACCAGCGAAGAAATCGTTACGTTGTTAGGGGTGGGGTTGTAGATTACATTGCTGATATTACACTGAGAGAATTTCTTGGGAAACGTAAAAGAAAATATCATAGTTTTTGCTCTAGAAAATAAATCATTTAATTGGAGAGGATTTCTCTTGAAGGCACTTAAACTGTTTAAAGGACAATTTCGATTTTATTGAAGGAATGATCTTTAACTTCTTGTGAAACTAAAAAATTGGGCTTGTATTGTAATATTATGATATACAGGCTTCCCAACAGCCACATAAAAAGTTTGTACGTTAACGTTTTCAATGTTTCATTAAAAATACATGGACCTGATAAAATCAGTCCATGAGCCAGAGTTACTACTACTCTGGCTCATCACGCGGACGGACATCGTTTAGAATGTATTTAAATTATTACTGATATTCTCAGTATCTTCAGTAAAGTCGGAACCTTGCCTTTCAGTTTTAATTATCGCTTCCCCTGGAAGGCTTTATATGCTATGGTGAATAAAACCAATTGAAGATATAGCTCGGACGTATACTTCTGCCCCTGTAGAATGTAGGCGCCAGTTGAGAGAGAGGAATCTTGCCACAGCAACAATTTCACTTTAAGAAGCACAAAGCAGAACATTCACCATCACGTAGTGTGGATTTTGGTGACCTGCACAGAATTTTTGTTTATAAATCTAACCTTTAACGCTTCTGCGATCAATTTAACTCTAACTTTTTATGTATTTAAAGCAACAGATTTTCTACGAATGAGCTTTGTCCGATGTATGTTCACAAATATTGTTTATTAATTTTTCTCTCAGTGTGACGTAAACACTTAATTCTTTTACGGTCCATTAGAGAAATATCAGAGATCGCTGTGAAAAGAATGTTTTCAAGTTGAACAGCGTTAACTAAGAAGGCTGGTCTGCAGGGTGGGGCAGGGGGACGAGATGAAGAGTGAGGCCGGGAATGTGATCTATGAATATCTATCTATTAATATTTTATTAAATATCATCTTTCGAAATTGTAGAATTGTAACACTCCTTAGGAGTTTCGTTGCGCTTCTTATGTTTGCTCCTTAATTTCCCTTCTTGTTTTTCTTCGTCATCTTGTTTGTCCATATGTTATCTCATATAAAGTATGACTGGTCAAAACCGTTGGTGTTTTTGAGGCTCGGTCACGCCTATTACCTTTGGGGTTTAGAATTTAAGACGTGACTATGCAATAATTTATTTACGGGTTTTTGAATATTCAATACGTAATAGAGAATGTTATTTAATAACGATGTTATAAAAAATTGTATTCCACATAATTTGGCCGTTTCAGAATTTTTATAAAAGGATTTGTTCAATATTCATAAAGCTGGAAAAAACTTATCTAAAATTTTTCCAATTATTTCATTAGTTGAATCCTTATGAAAGGACCAACTATTTCAACACACTCAAAAGATTGTGAAGTTTATATTAATTAAAACACCTTCAATCCATTCAGCCATTTTAAATGGATTTTAACCAATTTAATTATTCCCATAATTTCTTAACAGTTTTCCGCGTGAACTTCGTTTTGTGTTTCCCAATAGGCGCGTAAATATTTGGTAATTCCAAAGTATGCCAAGTCAATATAGTTGCTAGAGACTGGGTATATTTTGGGAAAATTCTGCAATGGTTCTACCTCACACGTTTATGAAATCAGTTTAGCTACGAGGTTCAATCCCCTCGGAATTCATTATTTGGTTTTATTTGGAGGTTCAATCAGAGACTTCATTATTTGGAATTCGTCGTAGCTTTTATAATAAATTACCATTTCTAAAAATTAGTTTCTATTCTTAACAGAAAAACAATCCTTATTGGATTTTGTAGACTTAAGATAACGTATTATCGTAAGGAAGAGATACGCGGATTTTAAAATATCCAGACATATGGATTATAATCAGAAGCAAAATTTATTACCGTACACAGTATTCAGTAGTAAATCTTGAAATTTAAAACAAGACAATTGTCAAGTAATTGACAAAATGTCAAAATCAATGATCGATGATCATGAAAAACGACAACAAGATTTAGTTTCGTTTGGTATAATATAGTAAATTCTTATACAATCGAAGAAGGAAAGGGAGATTACGAAGGAAAAGAAAACAAGTACAGGCTCAGACAAGGGCCGAAAAATAAAGGGAGTCAACATGAACAACAACACTCTTCTAATTTAATGCTGCCACACGAAACTGAAAATGTTAAATCTCTTATGAATGATCACTTCTCAGAATGGATATATATCATATCGGTAAGAGATCATGTAACGTAATACAAGAAAAAGAAAAGTGTTTTACGAAGATTTTCCGAAGAAGGAATGATATTCGTTAAAGATGGAGAAGTAGCAGCAAACATAGAATGAGAAGGAGGAGAAATTGTTAAGAATTCTAAGTATCTTTCATGCATTTCAATTGATCATGATGATGATGATTTTGTTGTTGTTATAGATGGTCTTGAGTATCACGAGTTTATTTTTCAAGTATTTTAAACATATTTAAAGATATTACTCTAAGAAACAAATAAACCTTGTTTCGAATTCTGAGGACTTCTAAAAATCCCAATAAGAGGTGCAGAAAACGATAAGATATCATCAACTAGAACGTGTTAAATCTTAAGGCTGCTGAAAGGGTATCCTTCCCCAAGGGAAAGTAGCATCTATTTTTACTTTTTCATAGTCGGTTTTTTTCTTCCTCATTAAAGAAAAGTGCTAGGGATTGTTGAAACTCTTTAACGACTTTCGTATGGTCGAAGCAAAACTCTAAAGGCGCTTGTCATGTTTTAAACATGATTTGTAACAGACGGTCAGATAGTCAGCCTTGGTGGTGATGGTGCATACACTCGTGTAAAGAAAATGTTTCTTGTTTTTTATGACTTCTTGTAACATGACTTGTCGTTTGCGTTGTTGTGTAGGTTGATGAGACATGAAAAACCTTTCTCCCTACAATACTTTCTTACCTCCCCCACTCCCCGTCGGCCAGCAATAGGGGATATATTTTCATCATCGCTTCAGTTTTAGCTTCAATTCTGTAATCGAACAGATTTTCCAACGCGGATTCATTTGGAAGGTTACAAAAAAAATTACTAACCTATAACGATATAAGAAGAACAGAAGAAGAAGAAAAAAAATAACTGCTTGTTTGGCTTGGGATCAGCTCAAATTTGAAAATTCATTCGATATGGTTGCATTCCCGCCTTGGCGTTTGGCATTCTGTGACCGGTAACCGAGCCCTCGAACAGCGTTTTGGGCAGCAGCATCTTATGCTTGTAACCAAATTGAAAATTTATTACTTGTTACTTTTTTGATTCGACATGTTCTCTATTATGATCTTCTTCTTATTATTTGGAGTTTTCTTTTTGCCGGGCTCGAGGCGTGGTTTTATAATAATCCCATTCATTCTTTTTTCCCAAATTAAAAACAGCAATGCCAATAGATCTAACACAAAGCGAAAGAATGAGATTAGGAAGATGAGAAATAATCGTTTTAGGCCAGAAACCGAAACCAATTTTAATACGGAAAATCGTTCGAAGGAACGCGTAAACACGACTTGTTGGTTATCGCAAGAGCAGGGAAGGGCAGGGTAGGACAGGATGTGGTAAGGTCGGCAGGAAAATGAATCTTAAGGCGGCAGGAAACATATGGTGTAGTTTTGTTATAGTGGCAGACTTATTTTTCGCCCTTGCAATTTCTTACGGGCATTCGATTCGGGCTCCATTCCTTAAAGTGAATTCGTTAAGGCAGATCGGCCTGTTATACAATTTTGGTTGGCTTTTCCGGAGAGTTAGCTATCTAGTTTTTATTTTGTTGGCTATCTGTTTAGCCGGTGGCTTTATTGTTTGGGTTGGTTGGTCTGTCGTTTAACATGATCGACCATATGGCGATGCATAAGGTATGTTGGCTTCAGACGATTGACCGTTTGTTCTGATGGTGCCGTCAGTTTTCTTTTTACCCTCGTCTATTGCTTCTAAATGTTAATTAGAATAGTTTTCTCTTTTTTGTTTTTATCGAAATTGTTAGACTCGTTAGAGTGTGTTAACTTTTTTATTTTAATTGGTTTTCGATGCTGTCGGTTATTGAAATTCGAACACTATTTGAATTTTATTCTCTCTCTTTTTTATCATTTCGATAGGTGCGATATATCGAACAGTAATTTTGAATATAAAGAAACCATTATTATCATCGGATTATTTATTATCAGTCAAATAAACGATTTGAATAGAATTTGGTTAATACAAGTCGCCTAATTTCCATAATTATCAAGACGATTATTTATTACTTATCGGCATAATGGTAAACTGATTTAACCGTATCATACTATCTTCTGAAATCTATTTAATTTATAACACCTTGATCGGTGAGTATTATTAGTTATTTAGTTAAGATTCAGAAGGATGTCTAGATATCTAGAGGCGTCTATTTTCGATCTAGGTATAGAATTCAACACTAAGGATGGCGCGTCGCAGAAACCGATCTGCCGCCAAAACTAATTTGAAAAGGAATGACGCAAACTTGCTTCAAATTTGTTAAAAGAAAATTGAACACTGATGGAAATCTCAACATATCTTAGCATATTCGTAAACTATCTGTTAGATATTTTCTTGCACTGTCTGCAATCTCATCATATCATATTATCATCATATTATCATATTATCCTTGTGTGCGTTCACTTTTCATTTCAGTATCTTTGCCACTGTGATTACTTCGATTATATAATTTTCTTCGTCTATTTATCGTCGAGTCTGCAAGTTTGTTTTTTAGACCACATTGTAGAACATGCTTGATTCAGAGTGTAATCGAAATATATATCAGAATATACTCTAAAGCATCTCTTCTCTATATAAGGCTAGAATTTTACCACTTATTAAACTCTTACTATCGCTTTAATGGCCATCATCACGCTTCCAATCTCGTGCACTGATTTCTCATCTTTGAAATCTCAAATCATAGGATAGTAAGAACAAAATAACGCTGTTCATGTTTTGATGATTTTCGGTCATTAACGGAAAATGTCATTGTCAAAAAAAGAACATATTTTAAAAGAAAAGCGGTTCTATTTTGTTCTTGATGGGTATTAATGGGAGCATTACGAGAGGACTAAATGAAAACATGTGCATTATTTTAAATGATTTATGAATATAAAAAATTTCAATATTTAAGCACTTGAGTTAACGCCGTTTGAAGAAAATGCCGAGCAGCTGTTGGGGATAATTATAATTTCACTATGAGAAATGCCTCCAGAGGTGATAATCTTCGTATAATCGACGAGTCGAAAGTTCATTAGCTTAAGTCGTATGTGAGAACATTCTATCTTTTCGAATTAACAAAAATTCCGAATAAAAAGAATGAGAAAAGAGTTGTTTGGAGGTCTCGCGGAATCAAGAACAGTTGCTTATAAAAGACTGAAAGGCTAGAACATTCATAGAAATTTCAGTAAAACATGAAAAGTTTGAGATTTAGAATGGCCTTTGTTTTATCTAATCTCCAAAATATAAAAGAAGTGACCAAAGGATAAATTCCTAAGAATTTCTCATTATTTTTTCGCTTCTCTGTCATCTGCTTTCAGATCCTTTTTAACAATTCTGCAATATTTTAACTCAATTTGGTGCGACCCTTAAATAAAACCTTTTATTTAACTCCTCCACAGGTGTGCTTGCGCAATCATGGCAGACGCCGGAGCATCAGGGAATAAGAGATTAATAAAACCTGAAAACTAAGTAAACGGCATGACAAACAAGACAATAATTTTGCTCATTTGTCTTGAAATTTTCTCTTGGTGTTGTACCTAAGATGCTTCCAATACCTAAGCAAAATTGTCCCCTTCGAAACAGTTGGTCTTGCTTTGCGTACGCATGTGTCTTAATGGGCTGACCTGAGCTGACCTCCCGCAGCTTGAGTATTCGGGCATTCTGCAGTAACCAGTCTATGGTTAGTTCTGGTGTCTTATTTTTGTTTGTTTATTTGTTTGTTCCTGTATATATCTAACCTTAGCTTTTCCTTAGGGCTTGTCATCAAAATCCTTATGTGAGGATATTTTGTCCGTAGATGAAGGAGTCTGTGAGGCGTCTGCCAACACTGACGCTCGCGAGGGTGCTGGACAGCACTGCGTGATATTAACACTTTAAGTGGAATAAGAGTAATTTCTGCGAATTCTTTCGAGTGCCAGAATACTTCGGTCATTCTTAATTTTGACAACAATTTTAAGTGTAAAATGAGAGCCTGCAGTTATATCTCAACATCAATTAAACGATACTGTTATATAAATTTGGATGTGAAGGTAGCCTTTAAAAAGATATCTTCTCAAGTGAGAGGTCCAGTGCTGTAGGGGGTCATGGTTGCATTTCATTACATTGTTTCATAAGAAAAAATGTTATATATCTTTGAATAGGAACTGTTTTCCAATAAAGATAGAACATATCGTGACCTAGGTACGAAAAAAGTGGTCTGCAAGCCGCACATGACTTTAGATTTTGAGTCATTATAATCATCTAAAAGTACTGGGTAAGATCTCTATGACAAAATCGCCACAATTTTTAAGAGTGATAGGGAAAGGATATGATTTCGATATTTGGACTAACGCTTTGGTTGTCTGGTATAAAAACATTTACTACAAAATCTCTTCGTTCGGATTTATCCGGCATAGCACACACAACGGGTCAGGAGGAGGAACAATTACGACCGAGTATTTTAGTGCAATTATTTCCAGACAATAGCGTTATCAATATTTAGTAACATATTACTCCGATAATCGCAGGGTGCACAGGGAGAGAGGTCTTACGCTTGACTAATGTCATGCTGCCGTAATAAAATTCATATGTACATATTGAGGAATAAAATTACCAAAACATTTGCAGACAAAGCCATTTAAATATAATGGGTCAGATATATAATATATGTGTATCTCTAATCAAATCTTTAAAACAATATAAGTATCCTAAAATGAAACAATTTTAAATTGGAATTATATTTAATTTGAAAAAATCTGATAGTAAATTCAAAAGTTAATTGGATTATTTAATGGAATTAGAGATTTATAGATAATTAAAATTAATCGTAGACTTATGCACGTATGTATTTTACTTGTAAACAATTTGTCGTAAATGTGACGAATCTTGATGTTCAATTATTTTATTATTTATTCCTTAATTTTTCAGATATTTTCAATAAATCAAAAGTAAGAAAATTAATGTTTCATTAAAAACTTATACAAAGGAGATTCATAAATTTGTCAGACATAGAAGCAAACACATGATTATGCAGACGCCCACACATACCAACAAGTAATACATATACACGTGTCAAATCATAGTCTTTCACAAACAAAATTTATTTTATGAGGTTTTCATCATTGATTCATAAGTGATTTTTCATGAGTGAGTATTTACTGAGTCTCGAGTGGAAAAATAAAATTATGATGGATGATTTGAAAAGTATAAAAAAGGAAAAAAGATGAGAAAGAAATCTATAGTATAAGAGAAAATGATGATAAAGGGAAATGAAATAATTTATGCCAACCAACGGAAGCGAACTCTGTGTCTTCCCCTAAAGTATAGAAAACTATCATCGTCTCTCTCTAACGAAATACTTTAGCATGCAAATAAATTAAACCTGTTGCAAACGAACGGCATTAGAAAATGGACGGTCATGGACATGAAAGAATTACTTTATCGTGCAAACTCATGGAGTAGGAAGGAATATTCAGTGGACTGAAAGAAACAAAATTTGCAAGTACGAGGGTATGGTTTTGAAGCTGCAAATGTTTCTGATCAAAGTTTACTCCAGGTGAAATCTATGCGCATTCTAATGCTCAACCGGATGTGCATTTTTGTTAGCGAATATGGGTACATGAATACGTGTGTTTTCTTGGGTTTGCGTGAGTGGGTTTGTAAGTCAGTAGCACAGTAGTCACTACATAACAGAATATATAAGAATATATACGTAATAAAACGGCATCAATGACCAAACACCCTGCTGGCAAATTTCTTTTCTCTAAGAACGGAAAAGAAACGAAATCAGTGGTCCAGCCAACTCTTCCAACTGTTGATCAGTCGTGGTATTACCTTTAACCAGAATCTAGGACACACTTTTTATCACAGTCTGGTATTAAACATTTAGGAATCACACATGACATTTCATCACTGTGATGAAATATCACTTCAGATACAGCTTTGGGGTAAAGCGACAAAACAGAGGCATTTCATAGTGACAAATTAACAATAAATCAGTTGTTTCTATTCAAAATAGAAAGAACGATGAAAGTCGAAATTGAAAATTAAAGTTAAATTAAAAATAAAGTCTATGCCTTTTGGTAAAATCACAAGTTTTTGATGAATTCTCGTCAGTTATTCAGTGACGATTTGATGGTATCACGAGTAAATAGTGGTAACAGTTCGTTCCCTCGAATCCTCCCCCTTTACAGCTTATTCTACAATCTCACACGTACATAAACTCTTATAATAAATGCTTCTAAAGTCTTCCCTACTTCCTTTCACTTTGCAGCCATTTCGTATCTCGTTTGGTTTGGTGGTGGAGCCGGCAAATATCTCTGCGGATTTAACTTATTGTACCTGTTAAATCGCATCTTTTATGTCTATCCCTCTGTCTGTCTCTCCGTATATGTATGCGTGGGTGTGTGTCCACGGGCGTATGTGGGTATGGTGTGTGGTCCATACTCTACACCCACACCCTGTGATATAAAGTTATACCCATTATGAGAAGGGAAAACTCCCTAATAGAACTAACAAATATTGAAAATAAAACTTGAATAAAAATTAAATTTATGAGATTTTTGTAAAAATTTATGCGAGTAATTCTTTCATGTTTTAACGGATTTTAGTCCGGTTTTACATAACAAATTTTCCGTATAACAGACAGGAAAAGATATATAGAGAAAGAGATAAAGAAGTGAGAAAGAGAAAGAATGAGAAAGAGGTAGAAAAACCTGCTGAGCTAGAAACGTGATGATGAATTATGAAATATTATTCACCAACTTTGATTCCAAGCATGAAAGAAAAGATTCCTTTCTATGCGAGTTCGCAATAATAAAATTTTCTCAGTGTAATAAATAATTTCCGGTTTTATTTTGGCACTAAAGAGTGCAACAAATTTTTGATATTATTCTTGAAATTATTTCAAAACTTTTAGAAGTTAATATTAAATTACTTTCGATCACTGGAAGTTTTGAACTAAAATTAATTATTTAATATTATGTAAAATTGAATTCATTTACTCACTCTCCGTTCAAAAATTAATATAGTTTACTTTATTTAACCCTTACGCGTAGAAGGCTGCCTCAAGGCCACTCAACCCGAAATGTCTTTTCAAGCAGAAATGCACTTGAATCAAATCTATTCAACACATTAAATCAATCAATTAAGTCAATCAGTTAATTAATTGAATTAATAAAATCAATTAATGAACTAAATTTCAGACTGTTTTCGATTAGAATCAATTATTTTACTCCTCCTTTACGCGATGTGGATTTAACAAAAAAGATTTTAAATTTCTCTTATTCTTCTTTTTTTTGGATTTTGGTTTAGTAAAATAAATTTATTTGGAAAAATACACTTAAAATTCTTAAACTAATAAACTTTTAAAATTAAATTATATTGGAGTAATTTGAAAAGATTTATTTTTATTTTTATGACTTAATGAAATTAAATGGAAATATTGCTTTAATAAAATAAAATAATTTTTATCGAAATTTTCTAGTCTTATCGAAAGTTTCAAGTCTTTTTTCAAAAACAATTTATTTTTTTACAAATATGAAAACATTTTTTCCGGTGATTCTCAACTGAAGAATTTTTATCAAGATTTTAGGTAAAATACATTATTTTCCATAAACAGAATAGACGAAAAATAAAAGGTAGAAGAAGAAGAAATTTTGCTCATTTAAAAGAAAATTTGTAAATCGAAGAATTTTCACAAAATTCGGGCTCTTGCGTGTCACATTATTTCCTAAAAAATGTTTTAGGAATGGGGTGATAGAGGAGATTGTGCGTTCACGAACCGCGCGTGTATGTTTGCTTTTAACGGTATGAATGTGTTTGTGCGTATTTCCCAAAATTTTCGCTACCATTAGATTTAATGCATAGACCATTAAAAATTCTTACAAGTTTAAGTATACCTTCTCTTCATCCCACCTTTCCCGTGCCTTTCTTTAATCACTTCTTCAATAGCACGAAATGTCACGCGCCGCAAAATGGTTTCATGCCAACCAACAAACGTGAACAACAAAAATCCACAGGTGCACAATTTTGAGGTTTTATGACAGAAAAGGGGGTTAGAGTAAGAGGCGGGTAGTAGAGTGAGAGCGGAAGATATACCAGATAAGAATTTGATAAGAGCATGCCACCCTATTCCTCCCACCCTTCATAAAGTAATTTTAAGCTTCTTGACTAATCAGCTCCAAACCATAACATAAAACAGAAACAAATCATTTTGGCAATTCATTGCCGCGATTTCCTTCAGGATAATAAAAAATTGCAAGTTGTTTCAATGATAATGACATTAGATCGTAATAATGTTATTGTTAGGAGTTTATAATAAATACCATTCCGTAAGAGATGACAAGGTTGAAAACTTTAAGTGGAAGAAGTCCTTGTATTGTCTTGATTTATTATACACTAATCGCAGATTATTATATGATCATAGATTAAAAAAGTTGAAGTTCTAACGAAGCAAACTTTCTAGCAGAAACACGGAAGAGCCTTGAGAGGCTTTTAAAAAATATTTACAAATCATATCCTGCAACGGGTGCTCCACAAAAGCTGTCTTTTATAAAAATTGGTTTTGATTTATTTGTTTGTCAGTTCACTTCCCATTCTCTTGAACACAAAATAAATTTGACAAGAACTTACAATTATGTTTTGACACTATCAATAAACCCTTAGGCATAACGCATACATGCGTAAGAATATGTGTATGAGTGAGTATGTAAGCTATTTTGAAATGATAATACATTCATAATTTTATATCCTGCTAACTCTCTTTTTTATAGAAATAAGCATTAAAATAAGTAGAAGACAAACCTCGCCATAGGCAAAACATGAAGTAATCTGAATGTTTTCGCATTGGTTTTCTGGATTTCCTTTTAAATGTCGGAGGTAATGATCTTCCTAGATTCGACGCTTAATCACAAGAAAAATCTTTTTCGTTTCATACGCTTTATACTCGGAATAGCAAGGAGAAGAAGAAGAAGAATATATTTTTATACAAATATATAGATTTAGCCTACCGATAAACATACACAAAAGGCATAAGGGACAGTTTTACAAAATTTTTGAGAGTCGAAAATGAATCCCCTCTAAATTTCTCTTTAAAATTTTGACAACGACGAGAGGAAGAAGGAGGGCATAAACAATTTCAATATCTTTGATATTTTTTAAAAGTCTCCTCTCTTCTCTCACTTATCCCACCCTATGTCTATCTTATATATGAAAGAAATAGTAGAAAGAAATTTTCAATGAAGGAAGAGATTTTACATGATTTTATTGAAACTTTGAAAAACCTAATATAATCCTATATAGGTTTTCTGTTAAATAGAATAAGAGGTTGTAAAGACCAAAATTCCCGAACCTTTTGACCCCAGTAGTCGTTTTATGTGTAACGAATTAATATATAATTTCTGTATTAATATTGCTCTCGTAAACCTGGAGGACTCTTCAGGCTTTTCTCTCTTTCACCCATTGGATTTCGGTTTTCAGCTTTAATTTATTAATCCTCTCAAACAAATTGATAATCTCGCTACTCGAATAATTTCCTTGTTTTTGTTATTAAGGCAATTTTGCTTTCTTCAGTATGCGATATCAATTTCGTTGAGCGACTCGTAGAAATCTCTCTTTATAAAACCTTTACCAGATCTCATATCCGTTTCCATACATTCTCTGGCTCTCTCACTCTTCTCTCCATCACTCTCACCAGAGAACTTCTTATTTAATATCTCTTAATTTTTGTGGTCGAAATTATTGTCGCAGGTAGTGACACTCGCTCTCTTTTGACAGAGAGAAAGTGAGAAAAACCCATGACGCTCTGTATCTCTCTACTCTCAGTGGGGATTTCTAGGTGTGGTGAATTTAATTCTGTTTTGTTTCCCTCAACCCGAAGAACAGATTACCAAATTTTTTCTCTACCGAAACTCAATTTCTGCCTAGCAATTTTGAAGTCACCCAAAGGGACAAAGGAAGACTAGATTGGACAGCAATCTGCCTGCTGTGTTTGAAATTTGAGATTTGAAATACTCTATTTTTTTCTTTACTTTTGACCGGTTTCCTGCTGTTTCTTGTTTCTCTCTTACAGATTTTTCTTTACAGTTTCATTTTGAAAGGATATTTGCGCCAAGTCTCGTTGATGTCGTGGTGTCAGATTCTGTGTTAATTGCGAGGAACTGCACCGCACGCTCCTTTACCCAAATTTTGTTGCTATTGTTTTCCTTTTTTTGCATTCTGTTTCGTTTTAAATGAGTCTTCACCCGACATGTCAACGAAACAATACTCGCACAACTTTCCCAAATCGTTGTCAATTTCCTAAATTTTTTTCTTAAATATGGTATTGTGCCAGTCGCTTTAGACATACATCGTAAATTATATGAAAAGGAATTTCTTAAGGCTGTTAATGAAGAGATGTCACGTTGTTAGTTGACATTTCAGGTGCTCGCCGTAACGAATTCACATGCTACCTTTGCCGAATACGTATTTCAACCTACCAAATTTCATGTTTATTAACGCTCATTAAGTGCATATCTTCCTCCTCCTTCAATACTCCTATCTATTGGAATCGTCAATATTTTTCCTCCGATTTATTGCATTATGATTTAAGTTATGCTTAATTAAGACAGGCTGCCGTTTAGAGAATTCCCTTAGCTTCATTACACGCTTCTTTAACGTAAGAAATTATTTTAACTTCCGTCATCCTGTCATATATCCTTTTTTCCAAGCGCCCGTCAAATGGCTTAAGGCAGAGTTTGATGGCTTCGCGGCAGCTGGTAATTGGTTAAAAACTCATTTCTAGCCATTTCCTTCATTTTGTAATTAGCTACAGTTAGTATTCATTGATTTGATTCACTTCCTCTCTTCCTTTTCTTAACTAAATTCCTTTGTAGGTCCGAATATCTTTCAAATGAGGTGCTAATTGAGATGAGTTTCAGTTTTGTGTGGTTTTTATGGTTAGCTTAAGCCATATTTCCTGTTGTCTAGATTCTTCTTTCTTTCTGATTCCTTCGATTTAGTTATAAAGTAGTTATCTTCTAATTACTTGATTTAACTTCAAAGAATTACCTTCGAGAGAGACAGCTGTCGCTATCACTATGGCTATCATGGCGTTAAGAACTGCTAATGATCTGCTTAATGTTTTTAAAGATTGACACTCGATTTGCAGGAATTTGATTATCTGCATAGATATCTGTTCTCCAGCATTCTCCTCAATTAAGGCATAATTCCTTTTAGACGACTGCTTAATTACGAACAAGAGGGTTAATTAGGCTTCAACTATTCTAACTTGAATTTAATTACAAGACGAAATCTCTTTTGGCTTTATTTCATTTTCTCCGTTTTTGTAATTCCTTTCTTGCCTGGATTAAATTTTTGGTTGGGAAAATGCTAGTGTTTAATAACGTAATTACATATGTTCTAACATCCATTACAATGTTCATTCATTACAACGTTAGGCGTTGCATTTGTTCGGTGCCAAAATGCAGGTACTTTATTAAAATAACTTTATTTCTCTACCAAAATTCTTGCAGCATAATAAATAAATCGTCTAACCGAACCATGATAGATTGCAGATTTATAAAAAATGACCTTGAGTTTGGCAAATTGCGGCACTGTTGTGGGATTTGTACCCGCAGCTATAACGGCACCGTAACACCATCACCATCACCATGCTATTACTGTTACTGCTATAAAACTTTATCATTTAAATCCTGAAATAAAAGAATTCATTTTGGAAAAACCATGCCAACTCATAAGGTTCGCTGCTACTGGCATTGCCACTGCTGCTGGGACTGCTACCAAAAATGTCATTGTTTGAGTACGCAAGAAATCCTTGAAGCTTAGCTTTGGGAATACGCTCATACGACAAAGATACGGCATGATAAGTAATGAGTTTCTTTTACTGTGACCTTTTTATTTGTATTATAACGTGTATAATGTAAAGAAAATTTTTTTCAGTGTAAAAAGATTGAGTCTTTGTAAAACGAGTACGATCTCTGCTTTTCCATAAAGAATTATTTTCCATAATATTTTTTACAATATTCTCTTTTTTAAATCATGATTTTCCTTTAGGCATAATCATTATTATTATTATTCAAGCTTTCATTGAATAAAATTTTAGTTTAGCGCATCGGATACCGTCTACTTCCGCTGCACTGTCATAACGCCTTCCTCGGAGAATGGCTTTTAATTAGCCGACTTAAGTAAATTTATTACAGTAAAGCAGTCACTCCTGGGAATAAAGACGATGCAGTTCATTAGCCAGCCAGTTAAATAGATGCGCTTGTTTTACTAACCCACTTTTTCGATGACTGCATTTCTCGTATACTTCTTACTCTGTCTCCACACCTCTTTCGATCTGTCTCTTTCTACTGTCGTCTCTCCTCCCATCTGTCTGTTTCCTTCTTTGCTCTAATAATGGTAGATATTTTCGTCATTGTTATTCCAGAGGCTTTACTTATGGTTTTTTGGTTTGATCTACCCGTTTTTGTGTCGCCTTGTTTTTGCGTCGTCAAAAAAAGTAAAAACAGTTACTTCGCTAAAAGAAAAAAAATCTTAATGAACAATTCATGACAAATGTTAATTAGTTTTCTTTTAATTTTTAATTCAAATGCTAGGGACTTTTACATTAGCCCGCCATTTGATGAAGAAAGAAGTTGAACACCGGTTTTCTCTCTCCCTCCCTATCACACTCTCTTTCTCTCCTAATTGACTCCTAGGCTTTCATTGTAATAACTGTTTGCGCCTTTTCGAATGACTAAAGAACCCGCGAAACAAAATTTAGGAATAACGAAAGATTACATAGAAAAAAATAGAGCGAACGATCAACGCAAATTGTCTTTCTTAAGGAAAAGACAAAACGTTAAAAAAGGTCAGAATCCAAAGAATCCATAATTCGAAAATGTAGTTTTGATCTCAATAAACCCCCTCTCAATTCTCTCCAATGCTACAGCGATTAATATCAATGACCTGTGATCCAAGCAACCAAAATTTTATTCAGTGACGGCCTTAATCTTCGTCTGTTGAAAAGGTCTGCAAAGTTTCACAAAAGGTTTATGATGAAAATTTGTCAAGGGTTAAAGTGCTAACGTTTCAAAATACTAACAACGAAAATCTTTTATAAACTCCTTAAAAAACTATTTTTCGCTAGAAGGAAATTATTTTAATTCATAAAGAAATATAATTGCATTAGATTGCAAACAAGCCTCTATTAAATTTAATATTCAGCTTTGTAAGTGAGAGAATAATTCACACATTTTTTTTACTTTCCTGTCAATAAATGAGAAAATAATACCCAATATTCTTGGTCGCTCCGTCAGTATTTAATTGCTAATAAATTTGCTTTGATTTTGGATTTAAAAAATACGATGATCCTAATAATAAAAATCGCGTGCAGCCTGCTACACTACCTCACTCGTTTTGAATAATCGAAACATTTTTTGAATTAAGCCTAACAAATACTCTTGCTGGAACAACAACAACAATATGGTTTTCTAATTAATGGGCTCAAATTCAGAACGTCTGCTCTCTATATTTCTCTTAGAGATAAACTTTCCTGAAGTTTGGAAAATAATTAATCTATTCAATAAAAAATTAATCTATGTCGATTTGTCGATATATATATATATATATATATATATATATATATATATATATATATATATATATATATATATATATATATATATATATATATATATATATATATATATATATATATATATATATATATATATATATATATATATATATATATATATATATATATATATATATATATATATATATATATATATATTTACAACTCATACATATGTACACATTTCTCAGCCTTAATTTGATGTCAAGAAATTCATATTAAAAGAATAAAACGTAATAAAAGCAAAAGAATCTGATATAGGTAATATAATATAAAAGCTCTATAAATAAAGAAATAGGTATTGGTTAGAACGAGGACATAGAGGGGGCGAGAGAAAGGATGATGCGATACTAAATTATAAATAGATATTTTTCAGATGAAATGAGAAAATATATCATTTTAAATCTAAAAACGCTTCTTTATATCAACGCAGAAATGCACCCAAAATGCCACAAAATGGAGCATTTATAAAAAACACTATCAGAAAAGAAGTCGTTTTGCCATAGACTACTTCGAATACTCGTAAAGCTAACTAAATATTATTTTAAAAATTTATATTAATGCATATGTCACAAACACACACACACACACGCACAGACGAAATGTTCATACGATTCGTTTGATACCTCGTAAACCATAAATGAGAAAATCTAAAATTAGAACACATTCATCACATCCATGGAAATTCCCCTCGACTTGAAAAGCTTAGTTTTTCTTGATTTTGATTAAAAATTCAATGACAAGCAAAATCTCAGGCTCATAAGTATTCATGAGTGTTCAATAAAACAAATGTAATAAGAGGAAATTTTAAAAGAGAAATAAAAAATGATAATCCGTGGGGTCCTGAATAGTGAGCTCTATCATAAAGTCTTTTTAGTTTATATTGGAAAATAAAATTAAAATAAATAAATAAAAGCAGAAAAGTTTTCTTTGCGTTTTACTGAAACTGATTCATTTCTAGGGCTTCATTTAAATACGCAAAATATAATGCATGGGTATTTTTTACGCTAATATGAATTTATATATAAAGCATAACTTAAAAGGATAATGAAATCCATTTTTGTTACAAAAGAAGAATAAAAAAGAGATGAAAGCATGAAAATAATATAAAGGCAAAAAACAAGCCAATTTGTGCACCGTGCCAAAATTTCGAACAAAATTTTTCCCTCTCAAGAAGAAGGAAGCTAGAAGGCAATAGATAATAATGATAAAAGACAGGGATTAAGAGGAGCTGTGACGGGATCAAGAATTGTGATTTGTGAGGAAATATAGAAAATGTGGAGGGCTGATTTTCAACCCATCAAGGCTCTTCCTTAAGGAGATTATACACTCGTGCGATTGTATCTAACTTTTCACTAATTACTAATTTATTTTTTGGTGTGTTTTATAACATTCTCCTCGACATAACTCCTTCTAACTATTGCTTTCGGTTCTTTGTTTTCTTCCACCTTCCTTGCGCCACCGCTCCAAATATTCAATTTTTTTTCTTGTGGTTGGAATACCTAACTACTCATTCCCTCCCCTAGGCCCAGTTCTCCCTCCCTCATCCTACCGTCTTATCAAATTCTAAATGTTCATTATTTACATTCTGTTATCCTATTACATTATGTCTTATTTCCCTTTGTCAATGTTCATAACATTGTAAGAGCACAAGGCATATTTTACATCCGCAGAATTACAGCATAATTTCAATTCTTAAAAATCCCTTTTTACACCTTTCTTTAAGAGCAAAAAAAATTTAACACAAAATTTAGTTTAGGAGTTTATCAAATTCGTACATTATAATATGATAATAGAATTTTCCAACATTCTTCTATAATATTTTCCTCTAATGTTTTCGTCAGTTTTCGTTCGCTTCCTTGCTTCTACTTGGCCTAATTCCAGAAATCCTATTTTAAGGGTTTCTTCTTGGGTTAGAAGTAGAATTTACTACCAAAGATATTATGGATTTTATGAATCAAATGCTGCTTTCTCGATGAATTTTAAAATTTTGATGAAATTATATTAGTTTCATATTCAATTTTAGAAAAACATATTTTTGTTGTACGAGAATTTCCTTCTCCTTTAGGATTCTTTAGAATACGCAACTTCTACAATTATTTTTGGTTTTACGAAATTTTTACGAAACGGAGGATTTTGTTATATCTGTTCCATTCACTGACTTTCCCTTTCTCGTTAACGAATAAGAGTACTCAAGTAAATGATAGATTTAATTATTAATGAATGTGAAGAAAGAGTAAAAGACTGCAGAAATGGGTAATGCTATAGAGGATTTCTTTTGTGTGCAAACATTAATTTGTTATTCTTGTACTATTTTATGAATTGAAATTTTCTATAATATTTTGAATTAATAAAAACGAAAGAGAATTGTAAAGAGAAAAGGAACTATAAGTAAAAAGGGTTGACAACCGAAAAAAACATTACTAAAAAGTAAAGAGTGAAGTGTATAGGAAAGCGAGGTAAGATTTGAGAAGAAGGAAGAATACACACAGAATGTGAAATTTCTTCAACCCTTTTAAAAATTATTTTAGAAATTGGGCCCTCTTGCTTGTTTAAGGCAGATATTTGCTTACAAATTCCTTCAGAAAGCGCTCCAAAAAGGAAGTTTATGATAAAAATATTAGCTTTCGTTCATTTCATACTTTAAGTAATTGACTTTTAATATTTCATGACATAAAACTGACCCATTTTCTGCAATCGCATTTTAGAGAACTGAATTCTTACTATGTTGTAAAAGGTTTGGCGACGTGTAATAAATTTATAAATATATGAGTAGCATATAAGAAAGGAAATCATAAAAAATTAATTTTAAACAACAATTGGATTGTTAATTAAATGGTATTATAAAACCACTTGAAACCTTCCCACCAGCGACAAAATGTTTTTTTCCCTGCCATCTATGGTGTATCCTTTCTCGGAATCATTCTCTCTTAAGTGTTATCCTTTTCAACATTACTGCCGGTACATTTAACTTTAGTGTTTTGTGTATATTAAAAAATTCATACGCTATGAATGGAGAAATCGTCACAAGATCTTTTTCTTTCTTTATCGTTTTTGAATTAGTGACTCTTGTTTTTTTACCAGCATAGAAGTCCATTCAGTGTAACTGTTATCCTCTTATGATTTGCTTATCCGTTTTCCCTTCTCGTCAACCTTTGTCATTTTGCTGAATTTTTAAATGACGACGACGCTTGACCAAGACAAATGTAAATCGGATTTTTATTGCTAAATTCATTGTATTTATATAAAGTACGTATAACGAAAATAACGAGACCCAAAGCAAAAACAACAGTAAATTACGCTTTGCTGATATATTGTTTTTCATAGCGCAAGATTTTATTTCGAAGTGATTAACCAGGTCCATTTTGGTGCAGACCCTCTAAAAAAGGGAAAAAGTGTGGGCTTATGTGGTATTAGGTGGCATCTCTGCTTCTGAATATTCAATTAAAATATCGCTTATTAAGGTTGAGAAAAATAATTTTATTAGAACTAACATAAAACGAAAGCTATCCAGCTGAGGAGACAGCAAGCCATTAAAAACATTAAAAACTAGAGAGTTCTACAAAATTGTGAAATATTTAACGATTTAATTAGAGAAAACTACTCGAAGTTCCAAGAAAATCTTTGCCATTCTCGCCATTATGGCCATGCTAATACTATGTGGGACATTCTCGATTACATTGGTTTATTTTAAACTTCGGCATTCTTGACTGACTATGAATATTCTTTAGTTTTGCCTACCCCAATTAACGCAATAAGTCAGTTCGTATCGAGGAGAACAGAATCAAATATAGTTAGTGCTACCATCTCGTCTTATTTTTATTTCTCGGACCTTATAACAGGATCATAATTGAATACAATTCAGCTTTCTCTTTTCGTCGATATTTTAGTTTAGTTCTAATCCTTCGAGTATCGATGAATGCCATTAATGGCAAATGGTCTTTTATTCTGTTGCAACGTTGAGCATTGATACAAACTGAGCACAGCCGGATGCATGAACGGGAAAAAGGAAGTATTGTGTGTGACATGTCACAGTTGCTGGAGGGAGCGGTGTCGGAAAGGGTCAGCTCTTACATTGTATCTTAATCCTTAGTGTTGTATTCAGTACAGTTTCTCTGATTTTCTTTTGTTAAGCTATTGTTATTATTTATTACATTTCTTTCCTTCCGTTGCTTCTGCTTCTTTCCCTTCTTCTTTCATTGTTCTTAATTATGAAATTTATTGACTTTTTGTTTTTTTTTTGGAAATCTTAGGGGTAGTCTTTTAGAGAATAATATCCCGGAGATTCGGGGATTTGAAGATTCTTCTTCATTTTGATCCTTCTCTTTGACGTTCTAATTCAAACAATTAAATTCTATTTATCAAAACGAATTATAAGAATATTTTTTCTCAGGTTCCCTTTTTGGTAAAACCAAAACAAATACCAAAAAATCTTACCATCGCGGTCACCGACGAATTGTTGAAGAACAGACTGATCAAATGAAGGATAAAAACTAATGATTAATGTTTGAATGTTTGATTGTGAAATAAAAGCAATTTTATTGAATTTTCCTTTGGAGAACAATTGAAGCAATTATAATCAGGAATAAAATTTTTGTGTGTAGTGAACTCAATGAGAAGTATTCGTATAGGAATTAAGTGCGAGTTTTGGTTTGAGCTTAACCATGAAGGAATCTCATTCATGTTTGAATTGTTTTGTACATAAAAAAATTGACGATAAGAAATTTTCCTAACGTTTCCTTACGCCTTTTAGTTTTTACACGTTTCAATAAATTATTATTCTTATCAATATTATTCTTATCTGTAACTTAAATCAAAAGTAAAAGTGTGCAAGGAAGAATACAGTTTTCTATTGAAGCATCCATTTTTCTTCTTCATTTTCTTACAAAGTTTTTCTTATGTGTTGCCTTTTGTTACGATTTCATCATCGATGCCGCAAACTGACCTTGTTACAATTGGTGAAGGTCAGGGTTTGCGGACTTTCGTGCTCAATAGAAAATCGAATAGGACTTATTGTTGGAGCTAATATTGGTGCTATTGTTGCTGCTACTGTTCTTGTTTTTAGTGTTGTTGTTGTAGTTGGTGTTGTTGTTATTATCTGTTATTACTATGCCAACTAGTAATCTATCTTTCAACAACTTTTTTACGTCATGCTTCCACGAGTTTCTACCATTAGTATTGGCTAACCGCAATTGACTGACCAGATTCGTCCTTGAATATGACTTACTTAAGGACCAAGATAACGACGACATAAAAACTGAACCTTCCTTTTCCTCTCTCGGAACCCCTACTTAATTGCAATTTTCAAAAAATTAAAACGAAATGAAAATATGTTTGGAACTTAGATTGTAGAGAAAACCCTTCTTATTTGTCGAATTAATTATCATTCCATGTGACCACATTTTGCCAGTTAGTATCAGTAGTGCCGAGGTTACTCAAAAGATTATCCCAAATTTTGGTATCTGAGATTATGGCAAGAAACACAAGGTTAAGCTCAGGACTATATCTCAAAACCTTAGAATTTTTTCTTGAGAAAAAAAAACAATCAGATTGGAGAGATAAACTCAATCCCAAAAATTACTTAAATTAAGACTCGCATGGAACACATAAATATAAGTAAAATTAATTGTCAAGAAGTGCTAGGAATTATATTCTACAAAACCCTCTTTTTATCTCCGCCCCATCTCTCCCTATCTTTTTCTTTCCTACCCTTCCTTCTCACTCAGGCCTACCTTAAAAATCTTCACCCTTAAATAAAATTCGCAAAAGGAATGACATTATTAATTACGGACGTGAGAATGAAGTTTAGTCCCCAAAAAAAAAGAAATAAATAAATAAAATAAAATAAATAATCAGAATATAAAAAATGTGATGCTGTCAGATATCATACATATTCATTAAATATCACAATCATTGTGTGATGTTGAAGATATCGGTGATGGTACGGAAGAGGATTAATTAGTAGAGGATAAAGTAGCGAGATGCACAATAGAAGAGCGTGAAGTCAGAGAGAAAAGGATAAAGTAGAAAAATACTGATGTAATAAAAATCAAAATTTTGATACAGAGGATTCTTAAACAGAGAGTCTATAAAACATTGACAAAAGACCCGAAAGAAAAACAATGAAAAGTATGGGAGGATGCTGTGGTGAGTAGAAAGAGAGACATTCGGTAAACCGAAAGTTGTTATTTCGAGAGTGAAAAAAGAGAAGTAAAATGAGAACTAAATTTAGAATGCGAGAAAAGCGAGAGAAAAGGACTTTTTGAAAAAGGATGTTAATGATAATGGCTAAAGGGAACATATTTAAATGAGAATACGCCTAAACGAGAGAAGAGTATATGAAAAATGCCCGTACATAAATGCTCGCGTTTTTCAATGAAAATTTTAGAAGAGAGTCATCACTTAGAGTAATATCCTGACCGTGAGAACCGTCAGCTTCTTTACGGCGTTTCCCTTTTCTGCTTCTTCTTATCTTTCCTCTTGTTTCCTTGCTTCCTGCTGCGATTATTGTTGTTAACTTAATCACAAATATTTAACCTGTGAGAGCAATTCTCTAGTTACGAGTATATCATATCCTCGGCATTTGTTTACTATTTCGCGCTCTCGATATTTTTCTTTCCCTTTCTCTTTCCTCTCACCAACTCTCCATTTTGTGCACTTTTCTTCTCCGCTCAGTTTCTGATACTTATGAATGTATGATGGACATACATTGTTCGCTCTATATAAGAGTTACAAGAGCCTCTTTCTGAATTAGTCTTCGGTCAGAACGCGTACGTGTGGCAAGGTTTCATTGCTAGCAAGCGAAAGGAACATTAATATTACTAGACCTTTTTTTCAAAAAAAAAACGAAAACTTATTGTTGTCGTCGAGAGGAAAAAACGGGCGCGTCTTATAAAATAACCATTGACCGTTATTCTGTCGTGAAATTAATCTAATCAACCAGAGTAATCATATAAGGCTTGCCGGATATTAAAGACACTATTAATTTAAAAACTTTAAAATTAATTAAAAATACTACAAGTCAATGTTCCTATTGCCAAAATTCTTATTGTGAATTGTATAACCTCCAAACAAAGAAAGAAAAACTGAAAATCAAAAGAGAACAAATTGAAAAATTGTGTTGTTTGTGAAGAGTAGTAGAGTGAGAGTCTCTCAAAAAAACCTGAACAAGGCAATTTCAATAAATAAAGTAAAAAACGAAAAAAATACGATTCGGATTGCACGAAGTGTGCCAGTATAGCAGTAGCAGTAGAAGCAGTGTGCAACAGTAGCAACATAAAGACAAACAGTTGCCCGAACTAAAGCGACCACAGACGAGTTGAATGCGATAGCGGACAAGAGTTCTCGTGTTTTGTTTGTATGCGAAATTAAATTTTGCGGCATACTTTTAGGGGCTACTTTAAAATGGATTTTTGGAAAATGACAAAGCAGACGAATTGGAGGCGGTTTTAAGTGACGCGCGGTCGGTTTTTTATGATTTAAGTTGTTTTATTTTTTAATTTACGTTTCATATTTTTTAAAAACCTTGAAAATTTTGATTTGAAGACGATTATAATTGAATAATAATCCTCGCCAAAATGAATATGAAAACAAAATCTAACTACGGTTTCGTGATTCTCGTAACATTTCTTGCTGTCGCAAACACGCAGCAACCACAACAGCAACAGTTACAGCAGCAGCAATCGAGTTTAATGCAACAAAAACAACTTCAAAATTCGGATGCAATTATGGGCGAGAGTGGTGTCAGTAGCGCTCATCCACAGCAGTCACCGTCCACTCCCCATGATCTACATCGTCCAGGCATTAAGGATTTACGTTACGATGCTCCTGACGATTGTCTATTCATCCCCGCTTTGGGTCTTAAACACCCCGAAATTGCGTTAACGTGCAATTTACGTACAGTGAACAGTGAATTCGATACAACGAACTTTAGCGTAATCCCGTCTGAGAATACAGTTGGTTTGCATATATTCTGTAATGACGAGATCATGGTGAAAAGCTCTTTAGAGGCGCGTTCTTTCGCGCACTTGGGTCGCTTACAGGCTTTGTCAATTCAATATTGCAAGTTCGCTAAGTTCAATCGGCAGGTTCTGTATGGCCTTTCTCAGTTGCGTAATCTAACCATACGCACCAATAATATATTCTGGCCTTCCCTGAACTTTGACATCGAGGCTGATGCTTTTGCGCCAACAAAAAATCTTGAGCGTTTGGATTTATCATCGAATAATATTTGGTCACTGCCAGAGAATATTTTCTGTTCGTTGAACGGCTTGTCATCGCTGAATATGAGTGAAAACCGTTTACAGGACGTTAACGAATTGGGATTTCGTGATCGTAGTAAGGGACCAGATGCTACGATTGAAACCGCTCCAGATAGTTCCAAGAAAAATCCGTTAGCTCAGTCTTGCAATTTAGATCTAGAAGTGCTAGATGTGTCGCACAATCATTTTGTTCTACTGCCCGCTTATGGTTTTGGTATGCTTCGCCGCCTAAGAATTCTGGAAATAAGTAATAATGAGATATCAATGGTAGCTGATAAAGCCCTAAGCGGCCTCAAAAATCTTCAAGTGTTAAATTTGAGCTCGAACAAACTGGTTGCTCTACCTTCCGAATTGTTCGCCGAACAGTCGTCAACCATACAAGAAGTGTACTTACAAAATAACTCCATCAGTGTTCTGTCGCCTCAACTGTTTTCAAATCTTGATCAGCTTCAAGCATTGGATTTATCTTTCAACCAAATTTCGTCTACTTGGGTCGATCGCAGTACTTTTGTGGGTTTGATACGGCTTGTACTGTTGAATTTATCCCACAATAAATTAACGAAATTAGATGCAGAGATTTTTACGGACTTATATACACTTCAGATTCTCAATCTTCGTCACAATCAACTCGATAACATCGCAGCGGATACATTTGCGCCCATGAATAATCTCCACACCTTACTTTTGTCATATAACAATATTAAATATTTGGACGCGTATGCCTTAAATGGTCTGTATGTGTTGTCATTGCTGTCTCTGGACAACAATGCTCTGATTGGTGTGCATCCAGAGGCTTTCCGGAATTGCAGCTCCCTACAGGATCTCAATTTGAATAGTAATCAGCTAAAAACGATCCCTTTGGCCTTACGCAACATGCGTCTATTGCGAACTGTCGACTTGGGCGAGAATATGATAACAGTGTTGGAGGAAAATGCCTTCAAGGGACTCGGCAATCTATACGGCTTATGCTTAATTGGCAATTACTTAGAAAATATTACAATGAATTCCTTCAAGGATTTGCCAAGCTTACAAATTTTGAATCTCGCACGCAATCACATTTCGGTGGTGGAACCAGGCGCATTCGAAATGACCTCTAGTATTCAAGCCATTCGTCTTGATGGTAACGATATGGATGAAATCAATGGTCTCTTTAGTAATATGCCTTCCTTACTCTGGTTGAACATTAGCGACAATCGCCTGCAGCATTTTGATTATGCCCACGTGCCCAGTACGCTGCAGTGGCTTGATTTACACAAGAACCAACTCAGTGAGCTGTCAAATCGTTTCAGTCTCAGCTCACAATTACAATTGCAAACCCTCGATGCCAGCTTCAATCGGATTGAACGCATTTCACCTTCTTCCATACCAAATTCAATTGAACTGCTCTTTCTCAACGACAACTTGATTACTTTGGTTGATCCTGATACTTTCATGCATAAGACGAATATGACGCGTGTGGATTTATATGCAAATCAAATTACAACGTTAGATATAAAATCGCTCCGTATCCTCCCTGTTCACGAACATCGAGCTCTTCCCGAATTTTATATCGGTGGCAACCCCTTCATCTGCGATTGCAATATTGACTGGCTGCAAAAAATTAATCATTTGAATTCACGCCAGTATCCCCGTATAATGGACCTTGAGACCATATACTGCAAGCTACTAAATAATCGCGAGCGTGCTTACATTCCTTTGATCGAAGCCGAGCCAAAACATTTCCTCTGCAATTATAAGACACACTGCTTCGCAGTATGCCATTGCTGTGAATTTGATGCGTGTGATTGCGAAATGACGTGCCCCACAAACTGCACATGTTTCCATGATCAGACGTGGTCAACGAACATCGTAGAATGTTCTGGCTCCGGATACTCCCAAATGCCACACAAAGTGCCAATGGATACCACGGAACTGTATATCGATGGCAATAATTTCATTGAATTGGCGGGTCATACGTTCTTGGGACGCAAAAATCTAGCGGTGCTTTTCGTCAATAACTCCAATGTGCAGTTCATCTACAACACCACTTTCAGTGGATTGAAACGTTTGCTGGTACTGCATCTGGAGGACAACCACATCACCTCGTTGAGTGGTAATGAATTCAATAACCTCGAGAACCTTCGCGAATTGTATTTGCAGAACAACCGCATCGCAACCATAGGTAACGGCAGCTTTCAGGTTCTTCGTAAACTTGAAGTCTTACGTCTCGATGGTAATCGTTTGGCCCAATTCGAGGTGTGGCAGTTGGCCTTGAATCCATACCTGGTAGAGATTAGTTTGGCCGATAATATATGGTCGTGTGAGTGCAGTTACTTGACACTGTTTCGCAATTATTTGGCTCAGAATTCGGAAAAGATTACGGATGCCGCACGTGTCTCTTGCATCTACAATAACGCTACAAGCATTTTACTAGATAGAAATGGCACAAAATGCACGCTGCGCGACGAGCATGCCACATTCGTGCACGCCAGTGAAATTGAGAACCTGTTGCCGCTGCTGCTGGTGGCGACGTGCGCTTTCGTCGGCTTCTTCGCTTTGGTCCTAGGGCTCTTTTGCTACCGGCAGGAGCTAAAAACGTGGGCACATTCAAACTGTTTGGTGAACATGTGCTACCGTTCGAATGACTTTGTTGAAAGTTATGACAAGGACCGTCTCAATGACGCATATTTTGCTTACAGTCTGCAGGATGAGCACTTCGTCAATCAGATTTTGGCTCATTCGCTCGAGCAGGATGTCGGTTATCGTCTTTGTTTACACTACCGCGATGTTAACATAAACGCGTATATGACCGATGCGATTATCGAAGCTGCCGAGAGTGCTAAACTGCTTGTTTTGGTCTTGTCGAAAAATTTCCTTTACAATGAGTGGACTCGCTTCGAGTATAAAAGCGCCTTGCACGAGCTGATTAAGCGCCGTAAGCGATTATTGTTCATTTTGTATGGCGACCTGCCACAGCGTGATATTGATATGGATATGCGTCACTATTTACGCACCAGTACCTGCATAGAATGGGATGACAAGAAATTCTGGCAGAAGCTCCGCATTGCGTTGCCTCAAATACGTCATAAGCGTCCAACAAATTGTTTAGCAAACCGATCGGGAGTCAACATATATGCCGCAGCCCATGAGTACCAACCGAGCAGCCATATGGGGGATAAGCTTTACAACGACTGCAACAGTTATGCCACCATTAATGACTGCGCTCGAGGGTACGCCCCCATACCGACCGCAGCAGCTGCCTGTAAATTTAATACCCTTAACGAACTTCCGCATAAACCACCGCATAAGATAGACTTCAGTGTGGGTTCAAAAACTCTCGATCATCAGAGGCCCCAACATGATTACGCAGTGCCAGCATATTTCAGCTCTGTCAATGGCCAACTGCTTAGTGGGCAATCGGCTGCCGCTTCGGGGGCAGCAGCAACAACTTCCTCCCTTTCAGCTACTTACGACAGTGTTGATTACGAGCAACAGCAAACCTTGCAGAAGAATCGCGAAAAAAACTGTGAATGTAATGGTACCATCGGTGTGCAGAGTAAACGATCCATTGGAAAGACAAGCCTAAATTCCAGCTTTTCGACGAACTTTGCCCCGTCCAACAGCGGCATACTGAATAGCTACAATTGCAAAAAACCGTGCAACTGCGGTAGCTATAATGCAGCACTGCGTTACGCTGATGATGGGAAACCATGTCGATGCAGTGTGGCTGCAACGACGGCAGCAGCGGCCGCAGCAGCAGTTGCCAAGAATAGCCATTCGACGCTTAGTTGTGACGACAGTGGCAGTGGCAGCAGCAACAATAGCAATAGCAGCACGAATAGCAAGAACAGCAGCAGTTCCAACAACGGTAGCAGCAAGCAGCCGGCAACCGAATTGGTACACTACGAGTCGCAGCTGTCATTGAACGACATCAGCAGCACCACAGCCATGGCGGGAATTGAAAAGGATATATGGGCGTAACAACAACTGCAGCTGGAAGGCGGTGAGGCGCGTGAGGCCATTTGTTTGAATGTTTAGGAGAAGGCAGCGAGTGAGCAGATGAATACACGAGGTATTTAAAAGTGGCGAATTGTCGAGACAGTGAATTTAGCCAGGCATGAATGTCGATGACACGACATTTTTAGGTGCGACAGTAAATAACAAAAATTTTGTAAATTATATTAAAATTCGAATTTAAGAATTTTTACGATGAATCAGGATTGAATAGATTTCAAAATAAATTATTAATTAACAGACTGATAAATTTAGTTAAAACTAATTATAATTTAGTGAATATTCTAATTTTGGTTAATGTAAAAAATTTAAAATGTAAAAATCTTTAAACTTATTGAAATTTTTGTGAGAAAAGCGGTAAAACGCAAGGAAAACGGTAAAAAACACCTTGTAAATAAATATGTTCGTTTCGCGATTAAAGAAAATTAATAAAAATCACGTCAGCCAAATCCAACCAATAAATTCAAATTGTCAAAGTAATTAATTAAAGCCTTTAACGTACGGAAAACAAGGAAAAACTCCAAACTATTAAAGTTATCAAAAAGGAGGAAATCAAAAGGATAAACCAAACGCAGAGAAATCAGAAATACTTTGAACTGATTGACTCAAATAGGCCCGGAAAAATGCAACAACAACAAATAATACAACAAAAACCATTTGAAAGACATTTATTAGTTTTAATAGCTTTTAAAGTTGCTTCAACATTTCTAATTAAAAAATAATTCGAGACTATTCTGAATAAAATAGAGATCTAGTATTAGGATAAAGGTTCTAGAAGCTAGTACCAAATCAGAAGGCAGCTATAAATTGCCCTAGAAAAGGTAAAATGCGCCAAAAAGCTGACGGGGAACTTACACTAAGCCAGATACGATAGAACTCGTGTACTAAACAAATTACTACGAATAAGCTGTTATGATATTTTATCAACAAAAAATTAAAAGCAGCCCGCCTAAAATCAATTAACCGGGTTCTATAACTTGTAGTACTTAGTGCTAAATGTAAAATTCAGCTAATCCAAGGATAAGCTAAATCGAGTCAAATACTAATATTATAAACATAAGAATAAGCGACAAAGTAAACTTTAGTACTAATCGTTAATAGACACACGAATAAAACTATAAAGCAGATGCGCGCGTAAATAAAATACTTATTAAATTAAACTCTTAGATAAATCTTCAATTTTTCCACAATTAAGAAAAAAAGATAATTAAAACAAAACAAAAACAAAAGCAAATTGTCTAAAAACATTACAGAGTTTATTGCCACGAAAGCGACTTAAATTTACGCAGTAAAATTAAAAAAGTAAACAAACGCTTTTTCTCAACTTGATCTTATTTCTTTTTTAAAATTGAATTTGTGAAAACGATAATTTCAAAAATAAAATACTAAAAACAAAACTAAAAAAGAAACTGGAAACACAAAAGCAACGAAACTAGTTTAAACTAATTACTTAACAATTAATTAAAAAACTAAGGAAAATAATTATTGATTAATTAATAGAAGAAAATATTACAAAAAAATTGCTTTGTATGATATTTTTGTTGTTGCTCAGCAACAGTTCAGAAGTGGTCTTTTTTCAATTAAAAACGAATTTCTACTGCAAATTGTATGATATTTTTATAAAATTAATTTGATAGCATTTTAGTTAGTTAGGACTAGGACTTTTTTTAAGATTTGTATTTATTTCAGCACCCTGTAAAAAGAAACTGTTATTTATTCCCATAAAATTCTATTCGTATGGTCTTAAATAAGTCTATTTGTATAAGCATGTTTTTTGTTCCTAAAAAATTCTTTGATGTTTTTAATTTTAAGTTTAATAATAATGATAATATTAAATTTCGAAATACCTACAAGTATAAGTTTAATAACGAGAACAAAATCTAAAAATATATTTGAAAATATATAAAAACGAATTCCACCGGCATTTTTAGTACTTGTTTGGAAGTTCTTTAAAAACGAAATAATTTCTTTCTAAACGAAAACGTGCAGATATATGCTAAATATATATCACAGTCATAGAGACAATTGACATTGAAAGATTTCTTTGTTTGTAATTCAAAAATGAATTATCTCAGGGTGGGTATGGTGTATTTTTTCTTATTATTATTAATTTCATCGCAGGATTACAGGAAGTATAAGCAATCAACAAATTTAATATTCTTACTATTAATTTTCCTTCATTTTAAATTCTATAAATTAGTTAAAACATTCTTAAGACAAAGGAACAACCCACACCAACGCATAAATATACACTCACATACACTTCTGCACAAGGAAATTGAAAGTGACGTGTATATTCTTTTTAGAAAAGTAAAGTTTTCCGAGCTTTTCTCTTGACATTGTTTTTCAGCTTTGTTGTTGTTGTTTTTCAGCGTTGTTTTTGGGCCAACGTACACATAGAAATAAATACACAAACATTCACAAAGCTTTTCCCGCCCACTCACAGGTGGAAGGCATTAATCTCGGAAACGAAATGAAATAAAAGCTCTTTTTTATTTTTGTACTACGTTATTTAGCGCACCGGTGAATGGTTGTTTTTTTGACCCGACCCCTGACGCCTGTTTTGACGCCAGTATAAAAAAACAACAATTATATTACATTTAATTTAATTGCACAATAAATTTACAATTTCTTTCAGTCGCATTTGTTACAACACGTTACGTTACGTTGCTTTATAAACGCTGAAGAGCCTGAAAATATGCTGCGATTAAAATTCAATTGTTTCAGCCTCGCGTTAATTTGCCTTCTTGCTAAATAAATAAAGTATAAATATAATCAAAAAGTTAATGAATTAAAGTAAAGAAATGACTTGGTATTATCGGTAACGAATTATTTAATTAAGCAATAAATTAATTACTTAATGAAATGTAAGTTAGTTACACGGCACGATGTACGAAGTTCAAAAGTTTCGTTTATGTGGAAAACAGTAAGTCAAAATCTTGGTTTGGGTTATAAGAGGCGAGAGGATGGAAGGAAGACTGACAGTATATAGTCAGAGGGATTTAACATGTATAAATAAATAAACTAGAAATTAACAAATTTAACTGAACTAACTAGAGTATAATTCCTGTACAAAATACGGTGAAAGTTTTGTCTAATTCCGAAAAACTGTTAGCTTTGCTTTTACTTTATGAAACCTTTCCATAAAATAAGCAGAATTAATCACGACAAACTATCCAAATAGTCAACGAATATTAGTAAAAAAAGAGAATCATGAAAATAGTAAATAAATTAATATAAATTGTTTGTAAAAAAATCCATAAAGAAAGAAATTTCAATTTTTTGTCAATAAATAATCCACTTTATTAACACTTGACTAAATATTAGAAAACAAATATATAAAAACAGAATAATAATAATAATAATAATAATAATAATAATAGTATTAATAATAATAATAGTTTTTATAATAACGGCAAAATATAAAAATTAAAATCAAACCTAAACAAAAAATTGTTATACATAATCAGATTATTCCACATTGCGAATTCTGTAAAATAAATAATTTTCTCTTAACCCGAAAATATATAAATATTTATTTCAATAATTTGTTTATTCTCAAATTGTCACGTACGAATGGATTAATTTTTTTCTAAATAATTCATAAAGGGAAAACTAACTTAATTATAAACTGCTAAATAAAAAAACGTGAACAACAATAACAAGAAGTTCAATTACAACAATGTTTAAATTTTCCTTTGTTTTAGTATTTTTCGTTAATGATTTAATTTATTGAAATTTCCCTTTTCTTCTAACATATTTTGTTAATACGTCATAAATATGGTCATAACAAACCAATGAACCGCGTCATCTCTGTCTGTCCATGCGCTGAATTTTTGCTTCTATTTCGATGGATTTTCATGAATTATTAATTTTTCTGTTTTGAATTTCTCGTTTTTACTAAGTTTTTTATAAATACAAAAGTAAATAAATAAATCGTTAAAACATTCTCAAAAGTAAATGTTTGTAAAAAAAGTTAATTGATGCTTATTTTTTGCTTTGGGAAACTGGCAATGACGCTGCGGTTTTGCCTTTTGGCATGCAATTTTCAATTTTATAATTTTTTTCCGTTAACTTCGTTTTATTAATCGCTTGATGGCTCATCTTTCATCAACTTCATTGATGTCGATCGACGTCATCGGAAAGTGTTATGCTATTAATTATGAAAAAATCTGTTCTTTTTTTGTTTGCCGATAAATGTTTTTCATTTAATATTCGCTGTCGTTCCTATTGCTATTGTTGTCGTCATTATTGTTATCAAAATGCGTTTATTTTTAATTTGTTTTCCTTTCTTGTGGTTTATGATAATTTTAAATACAATTGCAATATCTTTTTCTGAAAATAAGAGCAATTTATTACTAAATTAGACTCCTTTATAACTAATAAGGGGTTACATTCTCACTATTTTCGGATGCGTGAGTCCACTCAACTCGTTACAAATATTAAACTTTTCCTGTTCTTCGATGAAATTAATTTTCACACGACCTATATTTATTTTTTTAATTTTAACTTTCATAAATTTTTGGCAAGTCAAATCTTACTCATTAAATTAAAATTAGGTATGAGAGCCCTAATCGTTCTTCGGAAGCAAATCGTAATTCGGATGGCGATTTCCTAGGTTGTGATCAATATAATAATCTCAGATACTTTCCTGCAAACCTAAAATAATTTCGTTTCTAAATTAATCCCGTAATTTCGCCCTTTGCATTCGCGACTCTTTAAACTGTTATATATTCGCTTTATTTAAAAGGTAATTTCGAACTCGAAATTCTAAAGTTGATTTTTTTTCCCGAAAATTTTTCTTTTTCGTAATTTTATTATTTTTTATTCTGAGTCTTTTCGTATAAAATCTGCCTAATCAGCTTAGTCCCATCTGCCATTGTTCAAAAGCGGAATCCTTCTTTCTTTAAAGTATTTATCAGTTTTGAGTGCAAGTTTGGGGAAAAGTATTTTTTCGCTTTTCTTTTTATTTTTCGTGTGTTTTTTAACCGTAAAAGAAAATTAGAAGGTCAAAGTTTTGATTATTTTCACAACATCTTCCCTTTTGTTTCCCGAATTATTTTGGTATCAGAAAAGAGATATAGAAATTGTGAAAATTGGTAAATTTTGGATTCTTCTAAGGATATTTTTGTGTGGAATCTTAAAAAGAGAAATATACAAAAAGATTCTAGGTGGAAAGCAATGAAAGCAATAATGTTTTGGAACCTAAAACACCGCGAAATTGTTTCTTTGGAACCATAAAATAGTTTTAATTAAGATATCGGAAATTGATTTTATTGAAATTAATGTATAAAGCTTAATTAAAACTCCTTTACCGATTAACTGATCCGTTAAAATTTTACGTTGTTATAAATCCTTTTATTTATAGATATGATATTATTTGAATTTATATTATGATGTTCGAAGATTCCTCTAAAGACACTTTGCCAACATTGGCTTTTCTCTGTATACAACA
The DNA here is from genome assembly GCA_963966595.1 of Physocephala rufipes. Classification (NCBI taxonomy): domain Eukaryota; kingdom Metazoa; phylum Arthropoda; class Insecta; order Diptera; family Conopidae; genus Physocephala; species Physocephala rufipes. Next base: position 7,450,524 of record OZ016503.1, read on the forward strand.
ATTTCGGCTAACTTTGGACCCATCGCGTGCAGAAAATAAGTATTCAGAAGTCCTGTAAGATGAAACTATGTAGACAGAATTTCAACTTCGACCAATTACTACCAGCAATAAAGAACTCTTCTTCTTCAAAAGCCGGATATGTCACAAGCGATAGACCAGGGGAGCAATTTTGCTCTTTGTAAAGCAATTAGGGAGCAAGCAAAAAGCAGCCCATGGGCAATAAACGAGTAATTCAGAGAAGTTCATTGTGTGGGTTGTTTATTGATTTTTTATTACATCAAAAGCCTACAGACACTCACAGTCTTTACAAGCAGTCAAGAAAATTCAAAGAAAATGAATTTAATTTCAAAAGAAGTCGAGTCAAAGCTATTCATAATACGCTAACCCACTTTCGTGTCAAGTCAGTGAACAGTCTATGATGGCGTTGTGAGAGTAAATTTAAATGCCTTTTTGTGCGACATATACACAAATGCACACATACATACAAACTCATACTCATACATACATACCATCTCCTATACCGAAAAAATTGGTAGTTTAGCAGACTCATTCTAGAATATGATTCTAAATGGTGGAATGAAGTGGTGCTCCTGCTGTCGGTGTTCCTGTTATTAGTGTTTTTGCTTCTGCTGCTGCTGCTCGTATTTCTCTTGCTCTAGTGCCCTGCTGCCCTGCCGCTTTGCTGACAATAGAATAGAAAATACGGGAGAATTCCGAACAAAGGATCGAGATCCTAGTTGTTGGAGAGGAAGAAGATAGAGAATGATATATGGCATATTATATTATATACGTATCTCTTTCTAAATAAACCTTAAACTTTATGTGCCAGCATAGATAAAGCCCGATTTTTTAAATTAGAAATTTTTTAACTGCAGATGAATCTACATGACTCCATCTGTCTCTACATGATATTTTGAAATGACTTTATATGATAATATATATCTGCATATCGTCTTTTTTCCGGATCCCTACTATCGCAGTTTTCTTCCAAGAAAATCGCTTCTTCCAAAGAAGTATTTATTGATATCAAAACGCTCTTGAAGACCAACTCCTTATTCAGAAAAATCCAGCAAACACGAAATAAACTCGATGAAAAAATATACACTAAGTTTTTCACGATACTCACAACCCACACGTATCCCCCACAGAAGGTTTAATCATGGAAGGGCGTACGATTGCAGCAATTTTCTTACCTTTTTCTGTTTTAATTTCTTAAATTTTTCTGTGTTCCTCCGAAAGATTTATACATTTCTTTCCTTCTTATTATTATTACTGTCTTTCCTCGTTATCTTCTGCTTTTCCGTTTTCTTCTTCCTTTATTTTCCTCTACTTTGTCACAATCATCATCATCACCTTTGATTTCCTTAAAATTCATTCTCATCTCTATCGTTATTCTGCGTCTTCATTCGTTGCCTTTGTTTTCTTTTAGTATATTCTCTTACGTATAATATTTATCAGCATAGAATTGTTGTTGTTTGTTTTTGCTGGCGATGTTGTTATTGCTGTTACCTAATAAACCATTTATTTTAGCTATTACAGAAGGTCGTTTAGAGTTTCAATTCGTGTCAACTTCTTAAAGACTTCAAAGACCAATTCCAGCCCCCAAACCTCTCAAAATTTATTTATATGCATACACATATGTATATGTGTGGAGATATAGGTGTGGTTGTCGATGGCTGCATTAAGTGTGCGTGTGTGTATGTTTTGTATGTGTGTGCACGTGTTAGTGTGCATTTCTAGCATTTTCGTATTTTCTTGATTGTATATTTTTGCAATTTGTTTTTCTTTTGTTTGTGTGCCAAAGAGGCGACAGAGATCTCTCTGTACACGTTCGTAGTTGTTGTAAATGCGACGAAAGGCGTATGTGTGTAAGCACGACTTCATATGACCATAATTCTTTGTATTTATAAAGGAAAGAAGGAGCTACATCTGTAGTAGTCTGCACGCATGCATGTGGGTGTGTGTCTGAGCATGTGTGTATGCGTATGAGCATGCCTAGCAAACATTTTGTTCACGTTTGCTAGGCATGCTCATACGCATACACACGTATCTAGCAAACGTTCTAGCAAACATTTTGTTAGTTTTGGGAACCCAGCCTTCTACGTCCTTTTTCAACTTTTCTACGCTTTGTCTAGTTCCTCAAAAGTCTTGAAGTGTCAACTTAAGCGAGAGTGTATTACACAAGAACCGTTAGGGCGGGGCTCGGTACTGAAAGAGAAAATTTTTAATTGGAATTTCGTGGTGTTTGCAATATAAACACTCACAGTTGTTGGTGTTGCTGCTCGTATTTTACTCTTGTTGATGGATACCGATTATTTTTGCTAGTTTTTTGTTGTTCGTTTTATCCTGCGATGCCTTGATGAAGTAAGTGTTTCGATGTTGTTGTAATTGTTTTATTTTGTCGTTTGTGTAATGTATCTTCGAATTTTAATCTTTAATTTTTTGTTGCTTTTATCGCTGTTATTTTTGTATACGGTTTTTCCTTCGTTATCCTCTATTTTTCATTAAAGGATGCTTTTTAATGCATACGTTTTAATATCCTCGAGTATGTCGTATCGAATTACAAAAGCATTTATAAAGATTATATTCAACATGTCAAGTATTTCACCAATATTTTAGTATACAGTCGTACGCTATCTCCTCTGACACGATGACCGACTTGTTCAGAAAAGATTGGGGCGAAAAACGAAAGAAGGAGTAAATACGGAATATCCTTAAGTACAAAATAATAAATAAATAAATAAACAATCCACCAGACACATACCCTTATGTTATTGTATTAAGAATGTTTATTATGACAAAATTTTTACAACATTTTATTGTGTTTTATAACAGATGATCAATACGAATGCTTTATTCAACACATTCAGTATATTACATCTTTTATATTTAATTCGAACAATAACGACAAAAATTAATGATTGAATATTATCGACCTATTATTGATTACTCCTAGAAAGACGTTATTTCTCATTACTTCCAACAGAATGATTTTTAGTTGAAGATCGAAAGAATTTAAACGTGATTGCGTATAATCGAGGTCTTGACGGAAATTATTCTTTAAAATAGAAACTCTTCGTCGGTGCTCTTTTAATAATTTTAAAAATAATGACCCACAAAAGCAATAAACAGAATAGGTTAACGATATATTATTTCACTGCAGCTGTCCTTCGCTGTAAAGACTTTCAACTCTTCCACCAATGATGAATTCCTGAATAAATTATAACTGTCAGGATAATGATAAACAGCGAAAGTTTTCAAACGCGCACAAACAAATATCAACGAAAAACAACAGAAAGCACAAAAGCATAGATAAAAACCAAACTAAGTAAATTCACGAAGGATTAAAGGATAATAATTAGAAGCTTATAAAGTAAGAAAGGTATAAACATTTTTTATAAGTTAGGGTTTTCATTAATTTCCAGGCAACGAAACGACCTTCGGCACGGCAGGGGTTTATTGAAAAAGTAACCTTTAGGGTGTGCGTTTATATGTGTTGGGTTTTGCGTATGTTTGTGTGTGTATTTTTGTGCTTGGTGTGTATTTGTTTGTGTATTTATGCTAGTGTAAAACAACCCGTCTGTTTTTTAACATTAACTGATAAGGTCCATAAGGGTAGGGTGCCTTTCCGCACCGAACCAAATAATTATTAACGCTTTATGTTGAAAAGAAGTAATTATTAATGCTTTTAACACTCTATAAAATTTACTGGTAAATATCTGATAGAAACCAAAATTTAATTGTTTGGAAAAATAAAGGAAGGCAAAAGAAAAATGTCAGTCCATACCCTTTTACGCCAGCGCTCGCACACTGTCAACCGTCTTAGCAAATTTGACAAATGAAGATGGGTCGGTCAACCGAGAGTTTATGCAGGATACTAAATTGGAGTTTTAATCTTTCTTAAAATAAACAACAGCGGCAACAAAACCCTCAAAGGGGGTTGAGAACAAAGTATATATACGAGTATTATCAAATAGAGCCACCACTATATATATTCTACACATTCTTACCCATACATTTTTATGTGTGTGTGTGCGTTACATTGAAAGTAAGTTACGGTTTAAAATTGAAAAAATTTCGAATCATTTGTTTAAATAAACTGATTGATGTAGAAATTGATACTTTTTCAAATTTCGCTGTAGCAGTTTTTCATTATTGCTTCTTCCCCTTCTTCTACCTTCTCTTCTTCTTACCGTTTTGCATAGTACTCTTAGAACGGTATACACTTCAATTCGACATCATTAATGTCAACGACCCGCGTGAGCGCCTTTTTCGAAAATACGATACCGTCATGTGGGCGACGTCTTTCGAGCTGCAAAAGAAATTGCCAAAGAGAGTGAGAGCGAGAAAGGAAAAGGAATAAAGTGACAGTGTATTCAGGAGAACGCATAGATTAGTTTAATAGCATTTACATCATTAATTTCTTTTCTCAATCAATGCATATTAGAGTAAAATTTGATGAATTACTTGAAAAAATGTGGATTACAAATGTATTTGCTTTGACAGGCAATCAGAATCGCCTAAGTTTCACACGATGTGAATCTTTTTAATTAGAGAAAAGAGAAGGCTATTGAAAATTTTAGAATAGTACCCCGATACTGGCAGACAGTTGCATACATTTATTTAAAAACAATTAAATTTTAATAAAGCTAATGGCATTTTGTGGTGTCGTTCTTCATGTAATTAATACAATTTTCTCACTTGGGGGTACTTTTACAGAATAGTAGTCTAAACATTGAATTACTAAACCCATGAAGCTTACAAAGGATAAATTCAATCTTTTCAATCATCTGCAGTGGTGGATAATTAATAGACAAGATTAATAGATAAGCTAATTAAAATAATTTTAAATAGACAAGATACTTTTAAATTATTTAAAAATTGTAAATATATTTATTTTTGTCTGGTTTTCTTGCGGCAGAAAGAAAGCGTTCTGAGAGGATCAATCATCAATTTCGGAATATTAAAGCATATGTTTAAGGTATCGTTGGATATTTAATAACAAACGAAAGTACAATCAAAAATAGGATGGGAAAACTAGAAATAATTATCGCACTCCAAATAAAACCGGCTCACAGACGACTTCTCTTTAAACCAATTTCCACTGTCATTGATAGTTTGTTTTCCTACTCGTTGTTCCTACTCGCCTCTTAGACATGGAGTTACTCACAGTAATCAATTCGCAATACAGCGAAATGACACGCCTTCAATATAGAAGAAAACGATTTTCGTAAACGCGCACACGCACACAAACACTTTTACGATCGACGCTTAAGAAATGGTTAAAGGCCCATTGGTTTAAAAAAAAGGAGAAGGACAATACGGGTTGTTATAGCAAAAACCAACAACAACAACCCTAAAAAGCAAAAAAGATAACAACAACAACAGTGACTACAGCAAACAATAATAACAACAACAGTCATTGAGAAAAATAAAATCATTCGTGCATAGAACTCGGCACGATATCATCAGCGTTGCCTGTCGGCGAAAATAAAAGAAAGACCTTCGACGGCCGACTATTGCCGTCGATATCTTTAGCGCAACCGAACGCAATTTCGGCCCAGTCGTCTAAACGACGATTATTTCAAAAGGGACCTAAGAAAAGTTTAATCGTGTCATTGTGATGAAAGATTAACCGTAGATGATGATGATGACGATGAAAGTAGTCCTTACGAAATTAATTCAAAACGTTTTGTGGCACTCGACGGGATGTCCTTGTATTTTATAGATCTAGGGCAACACAATGAATTGTTGTAATTGTACTTTTGGGCTTCCAAGAAAAAAAACCAATTGAAAACCGTGGAAATATTTTTTTCTCATTTACTACAAAAAGTATCAAAAGATTTTATAAAAGTACCGCAAAAATTAAAGGGCAATGCGTACAAAAAGAGAATTCTGTTCCTTAAAAAGGGGAGTTTAAAGAAGTCTAATACCAAAGAGATATTTGCAAATAATAGGATGAGAGATAAGTATTAGATATCTTTAAATATTTATTCAGGCACAATTGTGAATAAAAATTCAAGCACAATTGTAGTAACTCTTTGCCTTAAAGTGGAATACTATCTTTCAGTCTTTTGACAAATAGTTGGAAAATATAATAAATAATAAAAGTAGTGGTCCATCAGTGGGTTTCTTTTATAAGGGTCTGTTACCAAGCATCGCCTAATATTTTCTTAATGAATGTTGCTTCTGATTTTGCAAAATTTAGATGGTACATATATATACATTAAATGACTACCTCGGCAGCCCCCGATATAGGCATAATATAAAACTATGCACCAGTAGGAAAGAAATATATAAGAAATATAAGAAATAATCTATTAGAGAGTCCTCCACATACATAGGTTTGACACACATAAAGAGGTTCTTCTATTTAACAGAAAACCTATTCTAGAACTTATTCTGGATAAAAACATAATATATAAAATAGACACTCTATATAAAAGTTGTGACATACAAAATATTGTATTAAAAAAGAAAAAGTTTCAACCACAAACTCCGTGGCTTGAATATCTATTACATTAATGCCAAACCTTCCTATATCGGATTAATTCCCGCTAATTCTCACAATGTAAGAATTTGGAATAGGTTGAAGCCACTACATCTCGTTTATAAAACTGACGAAATTATTCGTTAGAAATTTAAAAGAATTTATTTTCACAGAAAACACTTAAGCGCCTCAAAGAGCATTATTTCTATACATCTTCACAGCGTATCGTATAACAATATTTAATTATTTCTTAATTTAAGGACTAATTGTTACTTTTGTTTATCTATTTAATCATTACCATCACCATCATCACGAATCTTTCTATCGATGAGAATAGACAGCGTCGTAGCCCGTGAGAATGTGAGAATATAAAAGGAAATTTTGTTATACTTTCATCATTACGTTATCGCTGGAATTTGTGGTACTTATTAAAGGCGCATAAATTTCAATTGAAAATTCTTAACACGTCAGCGTCAGTTGGAAAGTGCTAGAGGAGAGGCGAACGAACCCTTGCGTTTGATTTCGTTCTTGCTTGGCGCGGCGCGGCGCATAAAGCAAGTCTTCAATATTAATTATTTATACTAGATCGAAAGGCATCGATTAGTCATTCATGTTCACGCTTTTCATCGAATCTAATCGAGGAAAATTAATTCCGGAAATTCCTGAAATTACCAAAAAATATTAAAAAAAAAACAATGAATGCTGAAAGACAAAGAACAAATTCGCCGCACTTATAAACATAGTTATTATTGTCATAATTAGGACTGGCATAATCAGCATCATAATTATTGCAATTTTGATTTTAAACACAATCATTCGCCGTTTAAAAGATCTTCGTTAAATTTTTCATAAATATTTTTCCAGTTTTCAGTAAATTTTAATTGTCGTTAGGCAGTGATCAGTGTAGGGAGGGAGGTAGGTGTTAGGAGACAGTAGAATGCTCTATTGTTAAAACCAAACGAATCCCTTTACCAATAATTACATCATATACGGTAGATATCTGCAGATCCTGTAACCGATTAACCAGCGTAATTGCCTATGTGTTTGTGTGTGTGTGTTTGTGTGAACGTGTTTCTTAATAGCCTTGGGATTACTGACTTATAATACCAACCTCCGCCTTCCTGGTGGTCCGACATTAACACATACTACTGCTTTACAGTAATTTCGAATGTCTAACACGTCGTCACTGCCATTGTTGTGGATAAGTCAGTACACCTGACGTTGCCGTGTTTCTTTCAGGCTTCTCAAGCGGAATTACAAATTCTTCTAATCCAATCTGACCGCGAAGGTATACGGTGGTTTGATCGCCACACACGCACGCACACACGATAAGAGTGAATTGAAGCCGTCGCTGGAACTACAATTACCATCATCATCGTTGTCTCAAGGTGTCTAATCATCCATCGTTTGTTATTTTGTTCGCCCGACCTTTCGTTTGTTCGTCCGTTCTTTCGCTTGTTCGTCCACTTGTCCATTTGTTCGTCAGTTGGTTCACTTGTTCGTTCCTTCGTTCATTTATTTCTATCCGTTCTTTGGTTCACTTCTTCCTTAATTCATTTCTCATTATAAAAACCGCAAGATAGAAAATGACTTATTGTTACGAGAAAGTGCTGATTTTTGTTGAAACATAATTAGTCGCTCGTTAGCGGAAATTAGTCAGATTAAAAAATAACAAAAAAATTAAAAGTTAAATACGTTCTTCTCATGTAATTAAGTATATATATAAATTTTTTTAAATGCTAACTTTATTGTTACCGCCGCAGCGGAAGTAAGAAAAATTGTTTGTAATACTGAGAAAATAAGACGAAAAGTAATAAGGAAAAAGGATAAAGACTAATTTAGAGCGATATATAATTTACGTTTTCCTACGTCCAAACTCTTCAGTGTGTGAATCTAGAGTCATTTTCTTTGAGATAATATTTGATACGTCTAGTTGCAATAATTTATTGGTATTACCATAGGCTGATTTTTATGAGGCGTACTGTTCAATATTTTCTAATAGTTTTTGTTTTATTGATTATTTTGTGCGCACTGTAAGATCCGCGACTTCGACGGTTTATTTTTAATAAAGTTCTCTTATGCCCTTAAAGGAAAAGCGTATATAATTTATAAAAGAGTTTAATAATATTTTGTATCAGTGATAGACGATGTATAAAGAGCAGCAATCCTAATACAATAATCAGAACACATAAAGACTCTTCTCAATAACTAGAAATTAATTACTAATTAAAAGCAGAATTTCATAGAATACAAAGAGTGAGGAATATACCATACGGAAATTACAATTTTTCCTTCTTATCTCCCAGTTTCTGCATTCATTAAAATCACATGATAATAAATCAAACAACCGTAATATTCATAATGTCTTCATAAAAGAGCTTTTAGCCGGTTTATTCGAGTTTTACGTGCATTGATTTTATGATTTTACTGACAGCTATTATTGTTGCAAATCTTACTTACAATTGTAAAGCAATAACAATAGCAATAATCAAACAATATCATTCGAAAATAACGACAATATTAATAATGATGTGACGACAATTTCAACAAATGTGCTAAATAGTAGTAAACACGTAATCAATTTAATCCTAATTTGACAGGATGAGTCAGAAGAGTGAACATGTGTTTTCAACACACATTACTGTTATATCAAGGAATTAATGAAGTTCTCTAGTTTGACCAATACTTCTATATTTTTATGTATTAAGAAAATTATGTTAAGTGTAAAGAAAATATATATCAAAATTATCCTGAGGCTCCCGATTGTATATCATACGTAAGGGCTGCGTGTTAGCCGCGTCTGGATCTTATCCCTGTTATGCCGAGTTAGAGCTAACATAAAAAATATGTTCCCAGTTTCTAGCCATCTGATATTTAACATATATCACATGTATCAGATTATGGGACAAATTAATTTAGAAACCAGCCACGCTAGGGTTAAGAGCCGCCCAACGACCAGAGTGCAGGTAGTCCTACTCTTTCCCTCTCTCCCTTTCTTTTCCTCTTTCCTTTTTCTTCCTTGGTTTGTTCCTCTCCTTGAAAATTAGTAGCAAAAGGCAGTAAAGCGGTTCACATCTTAGGGTTCTTTGCGTGGTTTTTATGACTGCGGTAGCAATCATTAATTGCAGGTAATGACGTAACCGAAAATAAACAAGTATGACGAGCCTATAAATCAAATGTGTGGATTTATTTTTATTTATTGTATTTCCCATTGACTTTGGCTTATTTTGACTTTGGTATACATTGGACTTATTTCCACTTTGGCAAAGTCTAATAATATTGACAAAGCAATAACAGAGCAGTATTTGGGGCAAATGATGATAATCAAAGGTTGCAAATTTGATTCCAGAAAATGTTCCTTAATTTAGGAATATATAAGCTGTCGCTTTTTTGTTGCTGCCGTTGTTGATGTTCTTGTTCTTTTTATAACAAACAAAATTTATTTGTGGTTAACTTAGATCGTAATTATCTTTTTTGATGGGTCTTTGATTTCGGTCTTATGGTTATATGAACTCATTTAAAGTGCTCACACCATTCATCACTACGCTTTGGTAGATTATTTACCACCCATGGTGATCCGAAAAGTCTTAATAAATTTTATAATTTATGCGCAGTTTTGCAATTTTATAATTTATGTAATTTTATAATTTATTAAGCGGTTTCTTAAAGAGATTTAATAAAACAGAAAACAATAATTTTGAAACAAAATCTTGGCCAAATGCTCTGAATATTGATGGAAATTTAAATATTATAAGACTTTGTACTAAATTGTTTCCCCGCTAATTTGATAAAAACTAAAACTATCTCTCACCGACTAAAAATATTGAAACCCAAAGTCGAAAATCAAAACTAAAAACCAAAAGTCGAAATATAAAAGAAGTTTGCATGAAATTTTTGATGGAATACCGTAGTAGTACATTGTACCGTAGTACATTGGAGGACCTGAAAAAGAAATCGTATAAAATACTAAGCTTAACATAGTTATCTTACAACTCCTTTTCCTAAAAAAGTTCTGAAAAAATTAGTTAATATTTGCAAAACATTACAAAGTTACATTTGCGAAACATTAAGCCTGGTAAATATATTTGGAATTTGGAATGCTTAAAAATTGTATTTTAATACTGGAACAACTGCAGGACGCTAAATTAAAAATTGTCCACTAATTAAGGAATTATGAACCTTCAATAGAATCCCTATTGCTTTAAAATTATGAACGCATCATAGCGTACTCCTTAAAAGGTGGAGAATATTAAAAATATTGCAAATATTAAAAATATTGCTATTATAAGTATTCGATATTATTTAGTTTTAGGGCTTTTAAGAGTAGTTTCAAGGGCTCGTAGGAGTATTTTAGAGCTTTTATCGATGTTGTGAAGACAGTTTGTTTTCTTTAGGTAACCTTCTTAGATTATAAGACTATCTTATCTATACATTTACACCAAGTCAATTTCTAACTCTTTTCAATTTTTTGTCATGATTTTTTAAAACTATTTTCATCTATTTACTTATTCCCTATTGTTTTTTGAAATTACATTTATACTTGTGTTACAATTTAATCTGCTTTTCTTCCTTTGCGTCCTGAATTTGCGTTCTATTGCCAAATATATATTACTGTGTTATTTTTATGCCCGAATTATAATGAATTTTGTTTTTCTTCTTTTCCTCATAAATCTTTATAAAAGTTTAAAAGATAAGCTTCGCATAAAATATTTAAAGAAACCCCTTTTCTTTATCTGTAGTATGACTTATTTTTCTTTTTCTACGTCTGCACCCTCATTGTAATCTTCTTATGGTTTAATTTATTATTGCGTTGTTTATTTTTTCTCATTTTTTGGCATGATTTTTCGTAAAACAGAAAATTTCTTCACTCTCTTGACATCTGGTGGAATAACTTTATGGCTATCTTAAAATATTCTTCTCTCCACATTAATTTTCTTCTTTTTCATCTTCTTCTTCTTCTAATTTTTCTTGTTTTTGTGTCTATTTGTTTCCCAGTGTTTTTACTTCCTCAACAATTTCAAGAAAATCTGATTAAATTTCAAAATGAAAATCAATATTTTTTAAGAAGTCCTTTCGTTCGTTCGTTCCCCGACTCGTTCTTCCGTTCGCTCGTTGCGCCTTTTTTAATGAGTTTTCTAACTGGGCAATGAGGGCAGCAGCTGCAGTAGCATCAGGCCAACGGGCCAACCACGCGAACGGCCAGCCAATCGACCGACCGACCGTTAGAGGCGCTAGTATCAGAACCAACCCAATGATATTCTAGTTGGTGTATTCTTATCCGTATACTCACATCTTTTTTGGTTGAATTCCAATTAGTTTTCATCTTCTGCGTCTTCTTCTTCTTTCTAATTTCTTATCTTCTTCTAAAGTACTTTTTCTCTCGCTTGATCTTACTTTTAATGTAGTTCTAACTTTGTCTTGTTTTTTATTTCTTTTTTGTTCTATTTCATCTGATTCTACGTCTGCCTTTCCCTCTCTTTCACACTCTCTCTCTCTCTTTTCATTTTACTTACCCAATTCTTCCTTTTTTTCTTATTCTTAATGCCTTATCCATTTATTTTTTCAAAATTCGACTTATGAAACTTATCAAAATCGTGTGCTAGCTTTTTAGTGCACTGAACGAAAAATTTTAGATTTGGATGTAAGACGTAATATAGAAAGGAAAAAACAATGTGCGAAACCTCTCATTGAATTTTTTAAAAAATAAAAGGCCGTTGAATAATTTCTCTATGATTTCCGTTCAATAAAAGAGAATTTTAAAGCGCGCCTTAATTTAAATTCTTAAATAATCATTTTTCTTTCGAATAAATTTTGAAATTAATATTAAATAAATATTTTTCAAGAATTTTTGTGTAGTAAAAAATAAATTAAAATTTACAACTACTTAATCCTCAATTAATAAAGTCGCTTTTCTCAACATAGTTTGTAGACCGCAAACGATAGTCTCAGTCGATAGTCAGTCGTCGTTCAGCAAAAAAGTCTTGGCAACAAAATGCATCACTGAAACCGCTAATTTTTTTAAATTCCGCTAATGGTTTAACCTATATATTTTCGATGTATGCACAAATAAATTTGTCATTAGTATAATGACGAGATTGTTATCCATTCATCATCATTTTAATTTCTCTTTTTCTTCTCAATTAGGTCATTTATTCTTGTTCTTCTTCTCATTCATACCACTGCGAATCATTTGCTAAATGCAGTCATATTTTATTATGATAAAATATTTTTTACATAATATTTATACATATATTTAAAATTTATACACGGTGTAGCCGAAATTAATTTTTCGCCGGCGACCGCCATTAAATTAATTTAGAGAACGCTATTTTATTATTATTTATTTTTTCTGAAATGTTGCCAAATACTGTAGTATGAATAGCCCAAATTTTATTTATTATCCATTTATTTTCGAATGGAAATTCAACAACAGATTTCTCAAAAAAAATTACACAAAAAAATTCCATGCTGGGATTGGAGGCAATGGTATTAAATCAGCCTGCGTTTTGAATATATGAAAATTCATCGAGAGGAATATAAAGAACTAACGTTATATAAAGGCGAAACAACAACAACAGCTTCGACGACGGCGACGATGACGACAAGAACAACAACAATAAGAAAAACTACATTATGAAAATATATATAAATATATACTGCATATGCCAATATCAAAAACCAAATCAGCAACATGAAAGCCCTTCGAACCCACGAATCCAATGAGGCCAAAAAGGATTGCATCTTAGCTCGTTACCGTAAAAGAATTGCAGCGAAATATGAAGATGAGGAAACGAAGAAAGAGAAAACACTTATGTTTTACCCGAAAATGGAAAAATACAAATAATTTTGGCCAAAGTACCAAAAGATATGATACCCACACTTAAGCCACTAGCTGCAAAAGGAATCATGGGTAACACCCAACCCCCTCTCTCTGTAAGGAGAAACACTATTTTTGACCTCGCCCCCTCTCTCCAAAGCCTTTGTGCCATTTACTTCAATGATGATGTGTCATTAGAGCGTTATTCATGATATTGTTTTGCATATAACGACTGGTAACGATATCAGCGTCAGCTTCAACGTTATGAGCACTGGCAGGATATGGAATAAAAGTTATTCAGATAGTCGTGCCAATAATCTGTAATCAAATCAACTAATGCTTAGTTCAATACTTTCATCAGACAAAGTTGTTTGTCTCACTGATGTTGTTGTTGCTGTTCGAAATACGTTGTTCAGTGCTGTTGTTGTAACTGAAGTATGTGTGATACGATGATCTGGAGTCCTTTGCGTCGTGAATGCTTGAAAAGAAAGATACTCTTCGACATGTTTTTGGTATTCGGTGGTTTTTTCCTCTATCTTTTGATTATTGCACAAAATTCGAATTTTGTCTTCGAAATGTCACGGCGAAACGACATGGTATCAGAAATTGGAAGATGCTTTGTTATTGTCTAAGAAAGCAGAAAATAGAAAATGAGTAAGGAAAGGATGGATATAACGAATACAGCTGTATTTTCTATGCACGCTATGACTATATTTTTGGAACTGTAACTGCTGACTGTTGAGTGTTATTCAATGATGAATATTTTAACTGAAATTGATGCCCTATTGAAAGGTAAATTGCCCATGGGGAGGGAAGGTAGCGATTATTACGGTAGAAAATTTGAATGAACTTAATGGTCTCGGAATACATCTAAAAATTTTAATAATTTTCCAAGGGTGTTTATAATCGGAACATTTAGCGTTAACGAACGGGAAAATCGTATTTTTTGTAACAAATTCGTAGCTCGCGGAAAGCATAAAATTTGAATGAAGGAATTAATTTTAGGAAGAAGGAAGATAATTATAAGACTGCTATCTCAACGGCTGTGGTTTAGATTAAGAAACATCAAGACTTTTAATAAAGACTTTGACGTGAAGCGATAACCTTTCATTCCCACTCTCTTGTGTGTCGAAAACGTACAATAGTAATAATATTTTTACTCTTATGTGTTCAAGGAAACCATTAAATTAAGTTCATGCAAATGAAACCATTAGTTTGGATAAAAGTCGGCACGAGATGTTAGTAAAATTTGAAAAATTACTAATACTGACAATAACTACACTTGTCGATGACTGTCTTCGTACGATTGTACAAGTGTGTACTGCATATGTGTTATGCACGAGTGTCCTGTGTGTGATCCTTAAACAGAGATACTGCAGGCGAAATGAATAAAAATGTATTGTGAAATATTTTGGAGCAATGTTTCTGTTGGTGCTCTTGTTGTTATTGTTCTTACTGTTGCTTGTTGCTACAGCACATACGATATGACTTTTACATTATTTTGCTCTAATTCTATCGCACTCGACTCTTTCCTCTTTATTATTAAACAAAAAAATCAGCAAAATGTGCCTAAAATATCGATTTAAAAAAAGAATGTTCTGAACTAATGGAGTCGAATCAAGGTTTAGAATAACCTGTGCTGAAAGCGGAAACGGAAAAAGAAAAGGAAAGGCACACCAATCCGTGATGATTACTGTCAGCGTGAACGGAAACGAAATATTTTTAATTATGAAAATCAGGAAGACCATTTGGCTTTTATTCCACAATGCCGTAAGGCAAATGACTTTGAACACTGTCTACAAAACTGCAGAGCTACCAAGAGGCTGAACCAATTTTTTTTATTTATTCAAAAGCAAAGATAATTATATCGAGAGAAAAAAAGTATAAAACAAGAGGAAGATATTACATTTGCGTGGGATGCATGTATTTAATGCGTGATAATTTATCAGAGGGTTAGAAGAATCGGAAAATTTTTTGGAGGTGGAAAACTCTCCACGCAACTTTATCTAATTATTGCGGTTATTCAATTTTTTACCCTTTTTCTATTGAACAAACAGAATTTGGTTGAAAGCTTCTTAAATTTTCATTCATTTAGGCTTAATTATGACAAATGTACATCCTTCAGGGCGTTGGGGTGAGGAATGATAATCATTTGCATGCATAAATATTGAGCAAGAGAAGGAAAGAGAGATAGAGGAATAGAGAACCTTACAGTGTTCTTTCCTTAATTTTATTTTAATTACTTTCGTAAACTTCGCCAAATAGACTTTATAAAGACATTACATTGACGTAGATATTACTTTTGACACATTATTAACCAAATCACTTGCCCTTTTTGGGAACAGCCTGGCATTTATAAATCGATGTTAGATACATTTTAATATACACTTTTCTTTTAACTCGCAAAAGATTTGAATCGAATTGAGCAATTTTCTAAAAAAACTTTTGCTTACTCAAACATAGAATAAATCAAAAAAGAACAAATCAAAAACTTTAAATTCGACTTAGAATAGATGGCGTTATATACGACGTCAATCGTTCATGTAAGTGGTGAGAAACGTCACATTTGGAAATGACATAAAGATTTACTTTTATGACTTATGATACCAATATTCTATGCACTACCAAAAAGAGAGAGCGAAATGGAGAGAAATACATAGTGAAGTAGCGCGAAAAAGATTTGTAATATCGAAAAGAAATTGCGGATGTTCATAACTGCTCTTATGGCGAACTTATGACATCCATGCTCCACTTATGCCATTTCAATGATAAGAATATGACGTTACGATGTCGGCAAAATCGAGACAAGTGCCAGTTCTGCGGCATATGCGACAGATGGTCGCAAGAACAACATGTATATATAGCAGCGAAAGACAACAACAACTAGCAACATTGGAGAGTAATCAGTTTCCTCTACAAATACTTCAGAGTTATCTTGGTAAATGCAGAATTTATTGTTTTATGATGACTATTGCTTTTGCAGATGATGTTGTTGTAGTCGTTACTGTGGTTATTGCTGTTATGGTCGTTCTAGTTGCTGCTGTTTTTGTAAATGTTGTTGCTAGTTTGTCCTCTCGCTCACCAACTCGATTGAAATTGCTTTAATGGCCAAATGCGGTTGAAATTATGATTGTTAGTCGTTGTGTTTCTTTCTTCCTTTCTTTTATTTCCTTTTAAGGGGCAATTTACTAGACACTGCAATATTATTACGACTGTTATATGAAATAGCCGCTTAGTATATCCGTTTTCTAGGTCGTTGTTTTAGTGCTTTTGTTTTTGGATTCGAATAGAAAACCTCTGTTTCCTATCGGGCTTGTGTTTAGAGAATGAAAACGAAGCGTTCACGAATCACGCGTGACATTTCCCAACATGAAGAAGTCGCCGATTATTATTTACGGACATTTAAGTACACAGAATAAAACATAAAATCGAAATATTTAAAACAATTTTTTTGTTGAAAGCTCTTCTGATTTTCACTCTTACGTATTAATCTTTTTTGCAAAAATGTAACTTTTCAGGCACCCTAAACTGCCTCAAATTTCATCGCTATTACGTAAATGATTTGTCATTGAAGAGCGTTGGTAACCCAGCATCGAAATCGTATGACTTTCCTTGAACGAGTTTCTTCTTATCGATATACGTTTCTTTCTGGTTCTAAACCTTAATATATGTATGTATTATTGCGTGTTTTCGTGCAATTGTATGTGTTTCTGTGTGTATATATGTGTATGTTTGTGTTCACCATTTGTATTTGCTTGAATTTTATTGGCGTATGCGAAGAATTATTGCACCATTTTCTTTGCTGCGAATATGCTTCCAATGATTGCAGCGAACTTCGGGTTTATTAAACCCCATATTTCACGCTCTTCACTTGAATTGCGTACACTGTCATGATTTATGTTATTAACTGAGTATTATTGGAGAATTTTGGTGGAAAGAGGTTAAGGGGGATTAGATTTAGGTTATGCCGTATGACATTCTAACAAAAATTATAACTTGCTCTAACGATATTCCTCTTTGAAAAATATCAATTATGAGTTGGTTCCTGTGCTGGTTTTGAATTCAATAAATGTCATTATGTTAGCCAATATATATATATATATATATATATATATATATATATATATATATATATATATATATATATATATATATATATATATATATATATATATATATATATATATATATATATATATATATATATATATATATATATATATATATATATATATATATATATATATATATATATATATATATATATATATATATATATATATATATATATATATATATATATATATATATATATATATATATATATATATATATATATATATATATATATATATATATATATATATATATATATATATATATATATATATATATATATATATATATATATATATATATATATATATATATATATATATATATATATATATATATATATATATATATATATATATATATATATATATATATATATATATATATATATATATATATATATATATATATATATATATATATATATATATATATATATATATATATATATATATATATATATATATATATATATATATATATATATATATATATATATATATATATATATATATATATATATATATATATATATATATATATATATATATATATATATATATATATATATATATATATATATATATATATATATATATATATATATATATATATATATATATATATATATATATATATATATATATATATATATATATATATATATATATATATATATATATATATATATATATATATATATATATATATATATATATATATATATATATATATATATATATATATATATATATATATATATATATATATATATATATATATATATATATATATATATATATATATATATATATATATATATATATATATATATATATATATATATATATATATATATATATATATATATATATATATATATATATATATATATATATATATATATATATATATATATATATATATATATATATATATATATATATATATATAATTATTTTCTATGTTTAACAATCATAATTCGAATTATTATTTATTATCTACGAAAACGACAGGTCTTATGAGACAGATGGTCACTCCTCTATCGCATTTCCCAATAGGCGCGCGAAAATATGAATTCAGGCATGCCATTAAATGTTGAAAGAAATTCACGATCAGGGTATGGTAGAAGGCCAAGAAGGCTTACATGTTTAACGTGTTAGTAATTATGAGCAGACATAGCAGCTTATCCCCAAACGAGTGTTGCAAATTTACTCAAATTTTATCTGGCAGAATTTGTGAAGTAAATCACTGTCCGGCGGAGTGTATTTATTGCAACTGAAAAATCCTTCAATTCAATGTGACAAGAATTGAGGAATTCATTCAGTATTCAGAAATTGGATCAGTTGTGATAAATTTTACTCAACAATTCCTACTACCTTGGCCTCTACTAAAAACTAATTACCGTTGCAATTATGTTTAGTCCTTGCTTTAGTCCTTGCAGTAGTCCTTGCTACTCATTCAACAATCGACCTTTTTCACCGGGATTCCCTTCTTGAACTATAATTGGAAGAACCATTCAATATACTCTTATCTATGATGACGTAAGCACACTTACTATTGATAAATATAAACAAAAAATATGAGCTATTCGAATGATTAAAGACATTTTTAACTCCCTTTTCTTTCGGAAAAACTCTCTTATTCCTTTATCACGCCACCATCATTTTTATTTTGGTTCTGTTTCAATAACAAAATGATTTCCGTTTCAATACATTTTCGGTCCATTGGATTTGGTCAAAGACATTTCAAAATAATATAAATTAAGAAGAGGAATGGTAGAGATGGAAGAGAAGTAGAAAAGATAAAACATCAACGAGATAGAGAAGAAACGGAAAAATAGCATGGTGAAACATTAACCAAACAAACGGAAGCAACCAGCCACCGCCGAGCCGTCACGCCAATGGTTTTGGCGACGGCGACTATCGATATTAAAGTTCTCGCGTAATAATGGCTTGCTGGTTCGGAACACCACCGGAAGCGGAAAAGGAAACATGCCATAATAATGACTTGACTTGACTTGTTTTGGTATACAAGCAACGTTACGATATCGATGTTATTTTTCGTTTTTCGTGCTTGGTCTCAGTCTAGTTCTGCGTTTCCTTTTTTGATTTCAACGAAACGCGATTTTAAAAGGTTCATTATAAAAATATCGGGCATAATAAAGATTTTTGTTTTATTTCATTTTTGACTCGTTATATTTTTAGAAACGTGACGTTGAATCAATATCATTCTATAATTTGGAAAAGTTGAAGTTTCTTTTCATAATCTAAATTGATGATGATGGAGAGCTTTAACTAAAATCGCAATATTTTCAGTTCACCTCTTCTAAACCGCCTTCGTCTAGTCGGATGTGTCTCCTTAACCTTCTTCTTCTCACAACTCTATCACTTTTATCGCTTCTATATAAACATTTCAATGATTAATGCTGGATAATTATCGACTAAAAGTTGATTTGTTTGAATGACTGCATTGGTTCAGCAGCCTCCTACAAAACTAAGACAAACTATGTCTTCGCCTTACATAATCCTTTTCAAATATTACGTCATAATAACCGAAACGCAGGTATTTCTATTTGCAAAATATGCCATGGCAAAACAACAAACGTAGTTTATCTCCAGTCTTACGCTAGCTGCAGCGCGGCATGTTGGCGTCATTCAACTAATAAATCAATAACGGAAGGAGGTTATAAGATTAGAACAAAAAAACAAATAACTTTGCAACCCCCGTCAATAATTTAGTTTTCGCCGGCACCCACACTACTTTATCACCGTCCATTTATGACTGTCGTTATGCTACTGCATGTCGATAACGCATTGACTAAAGTTACAATTACAGACTTGCATTACAATTACGGTTCCAGAAGTCGTTGCAAGGGTAAGTATCGATTCCTGAAACGGTATTCGGTGATGTAACAGAAAAGAGAAGCATAGAGATGCTACTGGTGGTGGTAATGCTAGTGGCTGGTTTAGCGTCAGAGGCTTGCTCGAAGTTTGTAACGTTAATGCAGAGTGCAGGGCGAACAAAATTACATCTGTTATTCAATGACAGCGAAATTAGGACACTAACTTTGTTACTTTAGTCACTTATCATCAGCAATTTGTAACTTTGTAACTTTCGTTGAAGTTGAGGAAATAACTTTATTTGAATTATAACTTCTTATTGCTCGTATTTCTTTCTTCATTTCCTTTCCTCAAAATAAGAATGAGGATGTGCAATATTATTGGAGTCGCATATTGCTTGATATCTGAGAAGTATTCTGCTAGCTTCTGCTCTCGATATTGTTATTGTTGAGAGTCCTTAAGTAGCGCGAAATAAGAGAAGACTTTAATAAACAAATAGGAAAATACAAATAAAATAGGATTTCGTTATAGGTTTCTAAAGAATGCATTCTTCTTAATCACTTTAAGATGGCTTAAGTTCGGATAAAGTGTGTGGATATGTTTAAAAGTTTAAACATATCTTCACAAGTTCATAAAGATACGTGAATTCTCTCAAACCCTAAACCATTTCATCGAAAATGAATAAATTTCTTTATCAGAATTCGCATTTCTTAAAAAATGCGAAGGTACCTTTAAGAGTACAAAAGTTGTTCAGAAGTGAGTAGGTTTCTTTAAATGTGCGTAAATATCCTTAAAAGCGCGTAACATTTTTAAAAACTTGTAAATCTTTATAAAACGTGCCCATTTTCTCAATCGCTATAGGCACCGCAGGATAAATAAAAGGACAAGGATACCGTGGGGATACTGTGGGATATTATTGGAAGGCAAAAAACCTAGTATCCCTAATGTCAATTATTCTATCGATTTTTTTTTTGGCTTCTTGTTAAAAGAAAGTAATTTGACTCTGAAAGACTACAGAAGGCTTTTCTCTGCGTGTGTAGCCGAACCAATCATTCCTCGAAAATAAACCGCGAAAAGAGGTCAAAGGTTCAAGAGAAAAGAAAAAGACTGAAACAGAGAAACAAACGAAAAGTTTAACGAAATATATGAAACAAAATATATCACGGAAGGGAACGTTATAATAGCGAGTTCATTAACTAATGGCCATCACTGAAACTAACCTAAACTAACTAAACCTCTTTTCGTTGGTGTATAATTCTCGTGTCAAATCCTTATAAAGGAATGTTTTGATGTTTACTTTTGACTTTAGTTAGTCTTATCGCAATATTATTTGTATATAATTGCAGAGTTATGAGCTGTTGTTTTTACTCTTATTTCTTTCTATAAGCTATTTAACACGATTGCACCGAAAGCATTGCGGTTTTTTTGAAAGCATGAACATTTTTTTGCACAAAAGTCAATTGTGTTCAAAAACCATTAATTACAAATTGCGACATTCAGACATTAATATTGGTTTTTCTTAAAAATGAAAAAGGCAATATTAAAAAATCGATAAAATTTAATTGAGCTATTTTTCACAACTATGTTAGAAATGAAACGATGAAAAAGACAAATTAGATATTTGTGGTACATTATTGCACTTTTAATTACGTATTTTTCTTTTAAATTTATAGTTTTTCTTTTTAATGAATTACAATTTCAGAATAATATTTTTGAATGACTGCATCTGTTTTATTTCCGTTTCTGATGCTTAAATTGCAACACCCTAATCTCCGTTCGGTGACGTGAAAAATTGTGTGCGTACGTGTACTCTCTTTCGTCACCAGCAAATAAAATACGAAGTGGGACAACTGTGAGGTAGCTTCCGCCACATAAAACGACGCCAAGAAAACAACACGAAATGAGGTCAGTTTAATTCTCAGCATCTTGGGAAATCATAACTACAAAAATAACAACGATACGCAGAATAAGACGAATAAGAAGGAAGGCAATTTTATTATACCCAGTATAATGTATAAACTATTAGCAGTACAAGTCATAGCAACTATCAGTTCTCGTTAACTGCCATAAATTATTAAAACGTGAAACAATACGAATGAAGTAAGAATATAAACATCACTCAAAGCGACAATAACAATTACAGCAACAACAATTATTAGTGCTATTCAGAGTGTTATTGAAAAAAAGAACCAGTGAGGAAGCTAGGGCTGCAAAAATAATAACAACAAACTCCTTAAAAATTTGCAAAAAAATAAAGGGCAAAATTATCGTATCCATATTTAACGTTTTTACGATAACATAAATCATTTACAGTGATATTCCGCCATCGAAAGGCTGTCAAAGGATTTTTTTCTGACATTAAAATACTTCATTAAGAGAAAATTTTTTTAATTTAATAATTACTAACGTATTTTAAAGTAAATTCTAGCAGAAAAATTTATATAAAAAAGACCCAGAAGGATACGAATAAAAATAAAATATCAGTATTTCCACTAATTGCCTCGAAATCATTTCGATTTCGAAATCGTTCGATACGCCTTGTTTTTGTTTTGAATACCTTTTCTGATCGTTAAGTGCCGAAAAATCAACGAAGAATAGCGTTTTGATTCAACTTTAGCTTATAGCTAAGTAATTTTCAAAACTATTAAAATTTCTAAACATAATCCAACTATCGGTCGTAATAATCATCCCTACAGACAGGTGCATGGTTCCAATTCCTGAAAATATCGCAGACAAAACATCCTCCCTGTCGTTCCTGTACATTTCTCGCCATTCTCTAAAATTTCGTGCGAACTATTGAAAATATTGCTTACGCGTTTTGGAGCACTTGCATTGCGCACATAGCATTTAATGGAAACTTTAATGCATATTCATCATTGTAAGCTCCGAAGCCTATTAGACTTAGAAAAGTCATGTCAATCCCTGGGCGAATAAACCGCGACAGCCATCATCTATTGGAAGATGTTTTCATGAATTTTCGTCGCTGACGCATTCGTGATATTCACCACAAATGAGTTATGCTACTTATATGCCTATGTGTGTATACATATTGATGTGTGTGTGTGTGTGTTAACGAAAATAGAAATGAAGAGATTCAAATGAATCGCAGCTGTTGTTTTTTGATTTTCCTAGTTTTATCCCTGATATTTTTTTCTAATTTGGGTCTATCTACACCACTCCAGTCCCCTGTTTACACCCGTGCGATACGATGAGTATATATTAATATATATTATCGTATATATTATCAAACACTGGCGCAACCTCCATTGTCACAAAAGTTGATACCATATGCACAAAAATACACATAAATGTTTACTAACATACACAAAGACACTTGCGTTTAAAATATTAGAAACCTACACACATCCAAAACCATCAAAAAATGTTTGGATTTTATTTTCTTCAATCTGTTGCCAACAAACATTAAGCCCTCTATGGATACTTTTCGAGTATGTCTATGTTTCTGTGTCAGTGTAAGGTATCTGTGAGCCATCTCGGTGATCATATAAATTTTGTGCCTACAAAAAAATACAACAGGAGAGAAAATGGCGGACACAAAACAACGAAAACGCTACAAATAAAAACAAGTCAGGCAAAAACAACAGAAAAAGGACAAAAATTGTACAACCAGTACAACAATAATAGCACAAAGGAGAAAGCAACAAAGAAGCCAAAAACGTACCTACAAAACAAGCCCCGAGAAAACTAGTTGAAATGTCATCACGGTGTTGTGATGGCAGCGTTGACGACATATTGGTTGCCATTATCAGCTATCACTTCCTCTTCTTCTTTTTCGCCTTCCTCTTTCTTGTTCTTCATCAAGTCAAACGAATGCCGAATGTATTTATTTCATTGCCTTTTTATTGCTCTTTTCCTCTCTTTCTTTGCTCTTAACGAAGTGTTTGGCGCATTTTATTTTATTATTTTATTATGTAATCTTTTATTTTATTAGCGAATGAGAATTGACAACATGAATAGTCTCCTCGGTGTCTGTGACAATCGAAAACAACGCACACAAAGAAGTGTATAGTACGATACATAATGTGTGTATAAATGTGTACATGTGTGCGTATGTGTGTGTGCCTGGTAAGCCCATTACAATTTTTTTTGTACATTTGCATTAAGATATTTACGGCGCAGTAATTTTTTATTGCTTTAAAAGGGTTATGCAATCCGTTGTGCTCGACGTAATTTCTAAATCACGAAAAACTTCTAATATTGTTTAAAATTAATTACTCCAAGTTACTTTAACGCTTCCCAATATACAAATAATTCTCAATAATTTCAATCAGCTGCTAGGCTAAACAGCTTTTTAGGGATATAACCATTTTATTCAGGGATGCAAGATTATAACAATATAAAAGTGTTAGTTACATAATGGAAAATCCTAAAATGCTAAACGCTAAGACTGCAACGAGGCAATTCAGGTGGATGATTTAGCAGGATGATTGTGTAGCTACAAATTTAACTTTCCGTAATTATGTTCACCAAAAAATTTTACAACCTGTTTGATAACCAAAATCCGAGCCTTTGGCCAAATTTAATTTTTTGTATAATCGTTTTTGTCATGAAAATGTTTTGCAAAAATTTTTCTCAATAATCTGGACATAATCTAAACTCTTTAGGGCTTCTTGCTCTTGCCAAAGAGATGCTTTTATTCTCAACTGAGAAGGAATGCCGCAGACAGTGAACCTAACCAACACTTCTATTTCTGGGATGTTATATTTTTTTGAGAGTTTTAAATTCTCGTCCTTTTACACACATTTTTAAATATAAAAGATAAAGAGGAGGGGAAGGGTCTTAATAAACCATTTTAACAATAAGTCTGTACTTTTCTGTGAATACCACTGTACGAATGAATGATTGTATGAATGAATAAACATTGGGCATATTGCATTACCCCCCAAAAGCGAAAAATATTAGCCCTTGCAAAGCAAACAAATGTATACGGAGTTTTCTATGCTTTTTCGAATGAAAAAGAAGAAAAAGGAAATGTACCTAATGTGGACACATTGTCCAGCAGAATACGAGAGTAATATAAAAAAAATATACTAAAAAATAAATGAGTATGATGATTATCAAAAAAAAAAACATTTTAAAAGCAACAGAGAATTAGTTAGTGCTTTAGCGGCAGTGGAGAGATGCACCATCTCTCCAGCAACAAATATATGTGCTTTTAGATTTTGTTGTAAGCACAATAATATAAGAATGTACGCATGTGGGTATGTGTGTGTCTCTGTGGTTCTACCTTCGGACTTTGTGGTTTGTTACTTGAAAGTACGTTGGACGTACACACTATTCAAATTAAAGAGTGGTTGTTATTCAAAAAACAGGCACACACAAAAATCTACACAGTAATGGCAAGTCGTATAAATATTGAGAAACATGAGAAATTCACACCGCTGAGAAATCATAAGTGATCCATGAAAGAAATTACTGTAATCATGCAAGACGAGGAGAGGAGGATGTAAAGATGCAAGAGGATTACTGTTTTTGTTGTTCCAAAAATCAGTGTTTGATGCCACAATAAAGTAAACAATAATCAAAATAATTTTAAACCAAAGCGAAAAAAGGGCAACGACGACAACTGACACTAAGGGAAATTATCTGCTGTAATATTGACTATATTATTGACAACAATATTGGCAATAATATAAGAAACCAACATTAACAGGAATATCTGCAACGATATTAAATATATTTTTAGCATTTAACCCGGCAGTGATATGAACAATAATAATATTTTCAACAGTATTACTCACAGTAAAATTGTCAACAAACTTTTTAATTTGACAATCTTGTCGCCAACGTAACTGAGAGTACTCGTCATATTAAGAATTGACCTGCCATTCATCTAACGATCAAATCGAAAGTGAAAATAAGAACATATTCAACCTGCGTAACGGGTAAATTAACCAAGTAATTAACCATCTACTAAAAATTTGCAATAGAATTGGTGAAAGCACTAGGAGAAGTATGGACTATTATGTTAGCAGAGATATTGACAATAAAAATTTACAGCAATATTGACAGTACGTCTAACAGCAATACAAACAGCAGAACTGACGATGTAACTCGCAGCACAAATATTCACAATATTGACAATAAAGTCATGATAAAATTAACCGTTAAACTTATAATAATTTGACAGTAAAATTGACAGTTTTATTGACGGTAAAAGTAGCAATAAAAATAACACTAAAGCCTACAATAATATTGACATTAAAACTGACCATGTTATTGACAGTAAAAATGACAATAATGGTTGCACGTTTGCAAGCGAATTTGTGGGGTCAGTATTGGCCATAATTTCCATATGTGCGTGTGCGTGTGTGTTTTAATGGCTTGTCACTTGTCATGTAAGTCCACAAAATGTGGATGCATTAAAATTAATTGCCTGAAATATTAAACACTTGAAACACGGATAAAATTCCTCTTCAGGCTTCAGAGATTGATCACAGCCAGTAAGGGTCGGAGTAGATTCAGCAGAGGAAAAGGAAATAAACACACACAGATGTAGGAGACCTTGAAAACCGTACACACGCACGCATACAAACATTCACAGAAATACACTGTCACTCATTATCACAGCCGGTTTTTGGCTAGATGCAGCTGGTATTATTGTCCTACCAGCTTTCAGACGTTTGCGCGGTCAAGTGTGGTAGGAAATTCTGATGAAGAAATAAAGTCGGCATAAGCCGACGTTTAACCACTCCTGCATAAACAAAATACAATAAATGGTACCGTATAAAACGAAAAATATAGCTAAAACACAACGAAGTGGTTACCGTTTATAAAAATCCTTTTACTAATAAACTGCCGGAGAGTACCGGGCGGGGGTGGTGGATAGAAGTGAGGTTTAAAGTTTCGTTTACTCTGTTTATGACGTTGTCGAACCGCAAACTCATGAATAATCTTTTTCTAACATCATGTAAAACGAACAACATTTTGCGGCAAACAGTGATGTCGTATATGTTGTCGTTTAGTCGTTTTATAGTGTTGACATAAACCTATGTGTTTTGATTGTGTGTTTCGGAGAGCGGGAAGGGTGGGAAGGGGCATATGTAGAGGTGTACAAAATGTATAACGTTTATGTGGATGCTATAAAATCCTTAATTTTATTGTTGATACATGATGGTAAAAACGCGACGATTTTTTTTGAAAATTGGTGGCACTTCCAGAACCACGAAAAGCCATCAACACGTGCTTACAAAATTAATTGTTTTGATGGCGGCCTGCTACGCAATATGTTTTAAGTGCGAATTTGTTGTGGCCGTTGTTGTTGTTGTTACAACTGTGACTGTTGCTTTATGTTTTACCATAATTTTCTTCTGGGTTTTACAAATTAACGTTGACATTTGTTTGGAGGCGAAAGCATATGAGTGCCCTTATGACTCCGACTGGAATGTATGCAGACGTTAATGGTCCTCGCAGACTGAGTGAGAATGTTGGGAAACTATATCTGCAAATAGATGTATCAAAATAGTTTTATAGGATTTTATCTCACTATCCTATCACGTTTTGTTCCTTCTACTGAATTTTCCAATAAAAAAGTAATAATACTGTGCCTTACTCGGCCCCCACCTTTGAGCACTTTCCATAATTTAAAAGCGTCAGCATCCAGCCAAAGATCAGCGTTTTTGTTGTAATCTACATAGAGATTTTGGAATCTACCCACGTAAAATTTGAGTCTTAACCACAGCCACCGCAAAGCTCCCACAAGGGACAAGCATATACAATTGGGCTTTATATTAGCGAGGATTTTCAATTCATGTGCTTATCTCCCGTGGCACCAGCTTATAGCCCCATGATTGGACTTCAGAACTAAGTCCACCAAGATCTTGGCAAGTGATCTTTCAGTGTACTAGTCACTGCCATTTTGAGCCCTTCCACTACGGGACTGGCATCCAAAGTCTTTTGTGACAGTAAGATAAAGCACCGTCCAAAGTTTTGAACATATCGTGGCTTCAACAGTTTGATTTCGGAAAAAATCGAATTGTGGGGAATTTTGTGCACAGATATTATTTTACAATCTTAAAGCAACAAAAGCTAACATCTCCTGATATCCGATATCCCCTACATAAATGATATCCCCTGAAGGGATAGACATAAATAAAATCAGAACAAATTATTTTCAAATCAATAAAACTGAAAAAGTTTCTCACATAAACGAGAACACACGCCAACAGCTTATTATTTTACGGCTTTTCTACTGCACCCAGTAGTCTGGCATACCAAGCAGCATTTATTTATTTGTGTACGCACACGGGTGATAACTTTGATAATAAGGTTTGCTCTAATTCTTTTTTTATATTAGCTTGGTTCTCTTGTTTTTGACCGTTATTCCACTTAAGCGTTAAGTTGGTATCAAGTTTATTTATTACAGTTTAAGCTCCGGGAGTACAAGCTTGGTTTTTTGTTTTTATAATAATCTCGATATCACTTCATTCTTTATTCAGTATGATACTGTATTTATTGTTAAGTTGTTTGGACAAAACTTTCTAGTCCCAATCTTATTGCATTAATTATACGTATCCGATTTATATCGCACTGTGTTATAACAACGTATCAATAATTTCAAATTCGCAACAATCGTTAACGGAGAATGTTTGCAGATTTTCATAACAAGACTGGGAGAAATGATGAAATGGGGAAATTCTGAAGTACTGAAGAGTTAGGAAGCTTAGTGTATTGCATACCTTTGGGCTAAATTACGAACAGAAGCTGCGATGAAATTGATGAATGAATGAAAAAAAAATATTTTGCCTTTTCTTTATAATAAAGTATATAGTTAAGCAACGTAAGTAAAAATAACAATTA
This sequence comes from Physocephala rufipes, assembly GCA_963966595.1. Lineage (NCBI taxonomy): Eukaryota > Metazoa > Arthropoda > Insecta > Diptera > Conopidae > Physocephala > Physocephala rufipes. Next base: position 7,479,610 of record OZ016503.1, read on the forward strand.
GAATAAATTTATGACTATTACGTATTATCTTAAAAAACGGTTAATAAAACATAATTAAATAAAGAATGGAAAAAGAGCAAATGTGGTTTAACAAAAAACAACAAATATCAGAAAAGAATGCCTTGTTCCCGGAGCTCACATAAGGAAATTGATCATTGGCGAAAATATGTAAACTCCGGGTGCAAGGGTTCCCTGGTTGTTAAACCAAATTAATCCTTTTTTCATTCTTAATTTAGTTATATTTTATGAACAATTTTTTAAGGTAATACGGCATGGAATTAAATGTATGCAAACTGTTATTCTTGCTTATTTTTCTTAAGTATTTACTTTGTTATAAAAAAGTCTAAGTAGACTCCATTCAATTCACCGACAATGAAATAAACTTTTTACATTTATTTGTTTTCAAAGTAATCTTTAAATAACAGAACATTATGTTTTTCGTCAAAAACTGTCAATAAAATAATACATACTTTGAAGTTCTTCCTTGTTATATTAAATAAAATATTTGTAAATAATTTAAGGTAATTCGTTTCGAGACTCAATAAAATGAACATAACTTAACTTGACCAACAAAAAAAGTTGATACAGTCTACTGCATATTTTCAGGCTAAACAATAAAAAGGAAGACCTCCAAATATTTTCAATCAACGAACATGTGGTCGCTAAGGCGAGTTCGTTGGTGGTAGTGTCACTCTTACTGTGGTGCTGTCATTTTTAATGAATATTCAAAAAAAAATAAATTTTTGGTCTGAAATAATTCTCGTAACGATTTCGAAGATAGGTTTTTATTAACTATGTTGATTTAAGGTTCTATATAATAATAGAATAGCATAACAATATCGAGAATGCTCCATAAAGAGGATGTGCAAATACCTAGGTACAAACTTACACACTCAAACTAGCTAGCAGGTGTACTGACAGACAGAAATTAGAACGTGGTAAAACTTTCAAAACTGGATGAAAAATAGAACGCAAACGGGTATCGTAGGTCTAACATCTACAAATAAAATACTTTTAAAAGGAATTAATGGCTATGAAATTTTTTGTAATGCAACTATTATAATAAGAAGATTCCAACATTAACATCGATAGTAATAGAAATCGGAATAATGACATCAATCTTAAATTGTTAATGAGAAATCTGCAATAAGCATTATTACTCCAATAAAGGCAACAATATAGTCATATTATCTTTCAAACAAGCGATATTTAGGTTCTCTTCGTTCTTCTTTCGTTCTATGCTTAATCACATATTACGCCATATATTTCATCATCATATACCATGAAACAAACGACAAAAGGATCAACTGCATGTTAGTAAACAACATCCCATTTTAGACAACGGCAACGACGATAGCGGTGACGATGGTGATGATGATGATGATGGTGGCGACGTGGTAGTCACACAACACAAAAGAAATTTACAAAGAGATATGAAATGCTATAAAATTGGTGTAGTACGTAATATAAAAAAAAAGTCGAAAACAATCAAAACACAAACTAACCCAAAAAGGCTAAAAGTGAATGAGTGAATATAACGAACGAATGAGTGTATGAATAAATAGTAAACATTTGTTAATACTCGTAAAGCACAAATGAAAAATAAGATTTATCAGGCAGGCGACATTGCCCTCATCCTCGACATTATGTAAAAGAAGGTTTACACTAATTGGACGTTATACTTACACACACATATGCACAAAACTATTGTAAATAGTTGGCACTTGCATGTGATACAAATAGTTATATGAGCACACACATACACGAGCATTTTTTGTGAACGTTTCTGGTCTTAATTGTTTCCTTTTAGTAACTATGAATGGTTTTGCATCAAAGAACGGGTTATTAGGTCGAGGACGATGGCGAGGGGTTGTCGGGGCAGAGAATATGAGGAGACAACGAGTTGTCTCCATTTCCCCTTAAAATCAACAATTGTATAACATGTAGCCTTTTACCTTGAACGTTTATCATTTCAATTCAATCAAATATCTCTTTTATTACATGCATACAGGGTGCCGCAGCAAAGCAGTATACTTAAATACATTATTGCTCGCAAACTCTTAAGAATTGTAATATAATTACATCTGGGAGAGATGCGATATTTGTAAAATATACTGCTAAAATGAAAGTATAATTCATATAGAGAATGCAAACGCTGTATACCACACTAACCGATCGCCTTCACTGAGATAGTCTCTATATCCAGATGTATTGCTCAAATCACAGCTATTGAAATAAGTTAGTAATTTTTAATCGAGCTGAAGAAATACGAGTGTTTGCTCTTCATGCCATACGCTCAAGGAGTTAGGGTATATCATGTTTGTTCCTCCATTTTTATCGCCCTAAATATGGTCTGACAGGTAAAGTAGCGTATATATAATTTGGCTCGCGTATATATATTCTTGGAATCATCATCCCTTGAATCGATCTAGCACCATCTGACTCTCTGGACAAATCGCGATCACACGGAGGAGAATGAAAATAAATATTCACTAAATCTGGTCTAAGTATTTTCTATTATTATAAGCAGTCTATTATTCAAAATGGGCGAAATCTGATGGGAACCATGCCCACGTCATATATCCTAAACGAATACATCTACATGTGCAGATCACTTATAATTTTCGTGGACCGAATTGGGTGAGCAAATCTTATCCTTCAACTCACTCGCGAATATTAAATTATCTTGCAAATACTTGGCTTTGTCTGCATGCCAGAATCTCAATTACAAAGAAGATCGCATTGTAGGAGAAGGAATTATTTCTGTACCAAAATTTTCTGTTATTCCAAATTGTTTGGTTTTAAAAATCGACGAAATCGTCGTGCTTACTTTTTCTATGAAGTAAAATAGTGAAGCCGCATTTTCTAAACTCTATTGAAATTTTTGTGCTGAAATTTTACGCCTGACACTACAGTGTTGGACATCATAAATTCGCCAAAAAATTGGTGTGGCGAATTTACTCTTGTACTACGCTATGTGTGGTTTTGTTGATAAGAGTTGTTTGTTAATGTAGTTAGTAGATTTCAGTTACCCAAGAGAAGCGGCGTTTAAGCGTTTTTAGCGGCGTTTAGCGACTTTTAATTTCTGTTAGCCGATTTATAATAATAATAATAATAATAATAATAATAATAATAATAATAATAATAATAATATAAATCTAGGTTACGAGTGTATTGTTTGAGAACTTCAACCTGCCCGAAACTCGCGCTCTTATCGGTTGTTTTTGTTTTCAAATATAATTTATAGGAGGATGAGCTTTAAAAATACAATTAAATGCCTAATAAAAATTTTTGATCTCACGACAGTTTCCAAAAGAAAACGATAACATAGTATCAGTAACAATCGTTTGATAACATAGTATCAGTATTCATGAAATCTTATCTACAAAGAGCCTACGGTTTATCAAAAGATTAAAGCATGAAATCTGAGTCATAACGAGATCAACATTGTACGGCACTAGAGAGCAATTTCCAAGAAGAAATCATTTTAATATTTTCGAGATAAAATTTTCAAAAAACTAATATGAAAACCAAGACGTTTGTGGTACCCTTGATATTCAGATATTTTATCGTCGATAAGATTTTAAAGTTCGGCACCTGTGTTAAACACTCTTCTTCAAAGTTAGAACAAAAATTTTAAGTTTCGACACTAATTTAAACAGTATTTATGTAATTTTTCATTTAAATGGAATTATTGCATATAATAGTAACCTATAGAAAGCTCTATCAAACAGATACACATTTATTTCATGAAAAATCCAAAAGGAACTACACTGTCTTCGGCGACATTTTCCAAAACATTGAAGTTGTAACGGATTCTAGCTTGATTATATTCGAAATCTTCTGGAAGAAGACACCGTAATTCACAACTTCTTTGACTTCTAAAACTATATGTCGGACGGTAAAATGTTCTTAGTGCCCTTTGTAGACATTCATCCTTACTGACTGGAAAACGTGGAACGCACTTATTAAGTTCCAAGCTATATTCCCAATCCACAACTTGTCTTTGATATATTCGGCACCATTCGTTTACGACTCGTAGCGAGTGAGTTCCGACACCCACGTTGGTACACTTAACTACAAATTAAATAGAAAAAGAAGGCATTCGAAAGGTTTTATAACTTGTGCAACACAATGTAAAATAATAAAAAACAATCTATTATAAAAGTAAATAATTTAATGTAAGTTTGCCTAGGAAGAAACGAATTCACAATAGTCCAACCGAGGAACAAATAAATCAAAAATTTAACCAAACCTAAAAGAAAATTAATTAAAATTAATAAATCCTAAGACAGAATTAATCAGAACGGATCACAATAGTAATAAGTAAAAAAGTGTATCGATCGTGAGTATAAATGAATCAAAATCATTAGAGTAAATAACTAAAAAGAAATCAATCCTGAGTGAAAATTATTGGATATTATTTAATCTATGGACAAAAAATGCCAAAGTGAATCAATCTTCCGATTAGTAAATAAATCAAGATAAGTATATCCCGAAGTAAATGAATAGAAGTTAAAAAATGTCAAAAGAAAATTAGTTTCTGTTAATACTTGAAATAAATTCTCATAATAAACGAACTTAAAACTTACAAGGTATTGGCACGATTTTTGGTTCATTTCTTGATGTTACCACTGTCGTGCAGACTAATAGAATAAAGCCAATTAATAGATCGACCAAAAGAGGAGAATTAATTTTATTCATCTTTTCTTTAAACACGTTTAAACGATACTAAACAACATTGACAGAAACACACTCCTTATGTATAGAAATTATGAAGATAGTAATAACACGTCAATAGTATTTTTCTATATTACCATCATCATCATCATTACCATCATCGTTATCATCTGCCCGGAGTTATCAATTTCTGAAATTAATATTATTATTCCAAAAAGTATCTTAAAGCCAAACTAATGAAGTGAATTCAGTTCTAGGAGTCTCGTTATCGCGGTTTTGTTTGTCTTTTTATTTAAAATTTTGTATACTGCAAATTTATTTATGTAAAAATATTATAGGAGTAACTTCATTATGAAGTTCGTTTTAAATTTTTATTGCTTCCAGCAAATAGCATTCGACTTATCTTTATAACTGAGCGAATTATCTTTATATTGCGAGTATACCTTACGTTACCGAATCTAAAGTTTCTTAGGTTCGGTACAGTCGGAGCACAGTGCACATCGAATAATTAAAAGAAAATAAATACAATTTGCTCTTGAGCTCGCGTGCCTTTTAGGCTCTAAAAACATTTGCTGGTTTACGATTTTTGAGTTTCTTTCTTCACTATCTACATTATCAATGCGCCTATTTTTCTGCAAGTAAAAGTTAAGTAAAAGTTTTCTTCAACAGACGAGGCAATAGCAATCTCGGAATTTCACTTTAATGCATTAAACGTGGCCGTAATGGTAAAGTTTTCACCGCAAACGCAAACGTTCTTTGATATAAGGCAGAGTTTCTTCCCATGGGAGATCCTGTGTATTAGGTCAAAGATGACACGTGAGGAAGAATATAGAAGCCCTGCCGACGTTTCCAAGGTCTGAAGAATAAGAAGCCCATAGTTTTCAATCGAAATACATTTTGTAAATGATTCTTGGTCTCTAGCCCTCTTTCTTTCTCTTACACCCTTAATCTTGTGTATTCTGTTTTCTATTGAAACCTTCTTCAATAACTGCATACTCACCCAGTATTTCATGTCCATTTTTTCGGTTTTTTCGTTTTTGAGAGATTGTTTTCGCGGTTTCGTTGGGATCTTTTGATGAGCTTTCTAACTGATAACAATAAATCATGCAGTTAAGTGTCCGGCAATATCGTCACTTTTGCGTTCACGTCGTCACTATTAAGGCTACGGAATTTCTTACTGGGTCTGTTAGGGAGCTTCTTATCGTTTTCGTCAAGAATTGTCAGAAACTATTTGTTTAAATTTCATGAATGTTGGTGGAAGGAGGAAATGTGGAGGGTGGTCTGTGGGTATTTATGTGCGTGCGTACGTGCGTGTTTATGTATGTTGCGCTCATACATACCCGTGCATGTGTGCTCAGAGTACAAAATAATTTTGTTAGTTCCAATTTTTGTGTTTTTTTTAAACTGCAGTACCGGAAAGTTTCGGTTGTCATCGTCATCAAAACTGGAGCAGTAATCCTTTTCTGGTCTCGCACTTAAGGATGTGCCGCAGTCTTTGCGCTTGCATTTATTGAATGCAACTTTCTCTCACAGTTCTTCGAATCTACTTCGCATTTAGGATTGAATAATGGGTTTCGTAAAAGGAACGGAGAAGGGAACGAATGGTGAGATACACCGTAAAGTGAAGAAACCCACATGAACTGATTCACAAGCAATGAACGTCTTCCACAGATACTTTTAATATCTTTTCTATCATTCAAACATAAGGTTTCCAATAAGCACATGACAACTTTGTACTTGAATGCGATCGTAACCTCGGAAAATAGCTAACATTAATTTTCATCGCAATATAATCCAGGGCTAACATTTTCACCTCTAATGAATTGGTAACATTTGGGAGCTGTTTAAGATTACTACTACATTGCAGATTTAGTGCTCGCAACCTTGCTCAAACTGTTGGTTGTCCTAATTCTTCACGAGACATGATATATTGCATGACTAAAATATATGAACTTACGAATTACGAGCGCTGCTGAGGCAACACATCTCATCGATGCATCGATCTGATCGCAGCCGTGCGAGATCCTTTGCAAAATAACCTAAATTAGTAAATAGCACATAATTTTTAGAAGTTTTTGGGCATTACGTTACAAAATTCCGACCTATAAAATTAATATGGTTTGGGTGATCACATAGAATACAAAACTTTCCCAATCCGACTTCATTGAAGAGGTATGGCATATTTTGAAATATTTCTGGTTGTTTTCTTTTAGTGTATTCGCGTTAAACCCCGAGGACTGCGTAAAAAAGTTTTTCTGCTACTCTTGCGCAAATTTCCTTATTCTCATCATTTCTATCTCCCCCCCCCCCCCGGATTACTCTTAATATCACCAAAAGTTGTTTGCAACAAATTTCTTCGGTTTTTTAGGAAAATAGGTCTCCAGGGCAAGGCATGCTTATTTGTAATCACCGCAAGGTCGAAAATAATTTACATTTCATGGTGTTCTCGTCTTCCTCTTCACAGTAGTTAACTTAATTGGAGTTGTTGTACCTGTCGTTGTTGTTGATAAGTGGCTGAGAATTGCAAAATACTCTTCAAACTTTGACACTGCACTAAAAACAATTGCAAAAGTTGATGAATATTGGACGAACAATTCAACCTAAAATAATTTATACAAAAATTAAAACAATCGAAATTTTTTCAGCCTCATTTATTTTTGAAGATATCGTCATCGAGGGACAGGTGTTTTTTGTCTTTTGTCGAGTTCGAAGCCGGAAGCTGTCAGAGAATTTCTTCAATCGGTCGAACTTTTTAATTGGATCAATATTGTTGTCAACGAACTCGTTCAGAAAATTTCATCAGGTTGGTTAGAAGGGGAAAAGGAAGAGGGAAAGAGATAGAGAGAAGGAAAGAAAGACACTTGGAAGAATTGAGAGCTTGAGAATTTTACTAAATGTATAATGCCTAACTTTTGTCAACACCTTATTGCCACTACATAATTGTAAGTTTATTGGCAAGGATTGACAAGTTTGGAGTCAGTAATGACTTTATTTTTTTTAATTGTCAATTAGCAAATAGAGAAACATACAGAGGGAAATAAAAAGAATAAAAATACACGAAAAGTCATTGAGAACTTATGGACACTAATGTTATTTTTTCAAAAAGCAATAAGTTTTTAACGTTAGCGTAATCAGCGTAAAATTATTTGTTATTAGTTGTAGATAGTCCACAAATATTTACCTCTACTCTGTCTCTATCTTGCACATTTAATTGTTCTTTACCCCCTCAACCCCTTCCATTTTCCCATCACGTAACTAATTTCTCCCCCTTTCTTTAGAGAACACTTTGCGATGAAAGTCAATTTGCTTCCTGTCAATAACTTTATTGACAGCGAAGAATTTAATTTATTTGTCAAGTAGCGACGCGCGAGTTGAGACGAATTTTTACCGTGCAGTAAGAAAAGAGAACATTAGAGTACTGGTATGTATGCAAATATGTGATGGTATATGCCCGAGTAAGTGTGATATAATATGTAAGTGACGCCGCCGACAGTAGTTGACACTTGTGTGTATTTCAGCAAATGCATCGCCCTAAGAAAAGAGCACAGCATTGCTTCTTTATACCGCCAAGTAAACAAAACTGAAATTAATTGCTTTACTTTTAAACTAAAGAAGCCTCACTAAATTCTCTTAACATTTATTTAATTTTACCCGCAACGTTTTGAGGTCAAGGTCGCTTTTTAAAGAAAATTATAAAACAGAAAATCAGCAATTTTGATTAAGCGGCTTGCAAATATAATATTTATATCCTTTACGCAGTTATTATTATATTTCACCTCGATATCTTTAGCGTATATAAATTTCATTTTATGACTATTTCACGTCCTTTTCAATTCCTCCCTGCTTACAGTATTCCGCTACGTCTTGTTTGTTGTTGTTGTTATTATTGCCTCTTAGAGATCGAAGCGTAAAAGACGCGCCCACAGAATCAATATCATCAATTTTTGCAATATAACTGCACAAAAAATGATGCAAACAAATTAAAATGGCCTCCATCAATCATGGGCGCCATAAAACCAAACGATAAAAAGACGAGAAGATAAGCTTTTTGGGTTCATCAAAGATGGGGGTGTAGATGGTAGATGTAGTAGTAGAAAAGTCAATATTTGCTTAAGAACATATACGTTTATGAATTGCAAAAATTTCCTCTTTTCTGCAAGCTTGCAATACGTTGATCGAGTTCAATAATCGAAGGAGAATTCCAGTCGAAGTGCATAGAACTGCGATTCTGGGAATTCCGATTGATTGATTGATGGGTTGATTGAGGGATAGATTGACTGATAGATTGAATTGCATTAATCTGATAATAAATGCGCAGCTGGTAGTTTTCCATTCATTAAACTTTTATAAACATTCTTGTTTTTTCCATTTTCTACTGCTTTCTTTGTTAATCCAACCTTTCTTTGTTAAGGAAATTTATTTAATGAGGTGAATGATCCCACCCTATCGATTATTTTATACACTATAATTCTTATAGTATAAGAGATACTAGTTTTAAATAATTAAATTTGTAATCTTTTTAATAAACAGAATTGTTTAGATAATGAGAAAATATTTAAGAAATTTATAATGTTTTTATTTCTTAATTCAAAGCAGGGGTGTTTGAGGCATTTCTAGGTGTTTTTAGGCGATTCCGTCTGAATAATCGATTACTCTTCAATCGAAAATCTGCTGGCCATACAATGCTGGCGATCCAAACAAAATAAAATAAATATATTCTCTGACTGAATCTAAAAAATATTAAGTTTTGAAGATTAACGCTAAGTTGTAAATTATATAGAACAAACCATGTACGTTTTCTGTTTATACAAGATTAACTTTTATTAAAAATGCACCCACGCATATAGAGATGTAAATCAGATATAAATTATATAAAAATTAAAGTATTACATATATCGAAAAATACAATAACACAAATCTGACAGCCATGAAGGACTTAATAAGAAAATCATTTTTTTTATTTCTTTTTTAATTTTTTTTTTTTTGTATTAGTTGGAGGTCGCGACAGGAAAAAATCGATACGGCGAGAGTTGTAATTTTATTAAAAAATATACTTTTAATATAAGGAAAACGCATAAAACATTAACGCCACATGAACGCCTATATTATTTCAATATATCTTTTTTGGAATGCTCGAATCTGATTCTGTCAAAAACTTATTAATGTGTCAAACGAAAGAGTAAGCTCATGCTTCAGTTCGTTTCTTCAGACTCCCATAAGACTCAACAAAAAATGAAAGCGAAGCGCAAGTAAATTAAAACTCAAGCAAAGAGATACAAAATAACGTAAGGCAATAACATTAGCAAAAAAGTGCCTACTAGGTCAATCCGAACTTTTTTTCCTGGATGGTCATTCTCTTCAAACTTATTAATATTTCATATATTTTTTACTGTTTATTCCCCTCTCACTTTCTGCGATGAAAACAGCCTGCAATGTGTTTCCTAGTTTGTTAATTTAAAAGTAATTTTTGTTGCAACACATGTATTTTATCTTCATACTATTCGTGCTTTTGAACAATATTGTTATGTAGAACTTCATAATAATTGCGATACTTAAAAATCATTCATGCAGTATGAACTTCCTGATGCCTGCAGACATTAAATAAACTCCAATCGTGCGAATGCACAAACAAATAGGCAAACTCAAATGAATGCAGCTTCGTAATTTTCTGTCTTTTCAAACCAAATCCTTCTTCCTTCATCCCATCACTTTAATTCCTAACCGCACACATTCTCTTCACAGCCCTCCGACCACCTAGAGGTATTTATCAAAGTAACATCAAGTATGTCTAAGACCGAAACTCATATAGAAATTTATTGACAATCTGTCTATCTGCTTCAATCTGCTTCCTTGTCCATCGTTCTCTCTGCCTTTCAATGTGTTAAGCGAGATAAATAATCGGATACCGACCAAAACTTGGAAGTTTGTTGTTTCGTCTCAGTTTGACTAAATTGTTAAACAATAGCAATATAGTGTCCTCATGGCTTCATCGATGATCCGATGGGTGGTGGTGGCAAACCTGATGATGCAAAAATTCGTGATGACCGTGTTGAAAGACGAACATTTGTTTGAGGGTAGCAGGTAATTGGAAAATGATGCTAAATGCGTTGGTATTCAAGTAGTTTGCAAATAAATTGCTGATCGAATAAACAAACAAATGTATGAATATTCGATAAAGGAAGAATTGACCGTTGGCTGGATGTCTGATTGGTTGGTTTGAGAAAGAATTGATTGATTGTTCGGTTAATTGTTTGGTCGGTAGTAATAATTACATTGGTTAGTGTCGAAGTGATGCAACTTCGAGTATAACTCATTTGATAGACAGATTCTTGAGGATGCATAGCAATAGACAAAGGCTTGAGATAGCATGAGACAAAGGCTTATTTAAAAAGGGGGGGACGGAGGATTAAAGAGATATTAAAGCCCCTTTCTTGTGCAGGATTTTCGTCTTGCCTTTTACAGAAAAAACCCTTCTTATTTACACATGATTAATGTCACCCCGATCCAATGTTTTAAACAGCATTACTGTCCATTGCTACGATACGAGGTTTACTAAACTTCATTTTCCGCATTAATTAATCCCATATTCCTCGAAATATAAACTGCTATAAGATAATCTGCAATAACAGCCTGAAATCCGGAAGGACGCACACGCAATCAGTGCCTGTGTCCTTCGTTTATTAGTGATGAGTGTAATTGAAAATGGGTTCAATTCAAAATAGTCAAGTACAGTGTCGAGTCATTAAAGAATGGGTGTGTCACAAATCTCCGCCGGTCTATCTAGCACGCTGTCGACCATTCTATTGTCTTCCTCTTTACATTTCAGCACCCATTAATTCCAATTTACACAGTTTTCCAATTGAAATGATTAAATGTTTTGCATGTCACTTCAAAATTGCACGCAAACAATATATAAATACAGTTTATTGCTTCATTCAATGTTGCCAGACTGATACTCTTCAATTCTTCAAACACCATCTATTTTTATTTAAATAGAAGAGGTATCAACTGATATTAATTAATGATTGTTTTTTATGATTTAAAGGTGTTTTTAATAATCGTTCGTATTGATAACCTTTGATTAATCCCTAAGGGCGTCCAATACTTTGCTTAGTATGTGACTTCTCATAAAATATTTTGCCTGGAAAATCCAGAAAATCCTAAAATTTTATTTAAAAAAAAATTGCTTATCTTCTCTATTGATGCAGCTAAATTCATTACGTGGCAACGCTCATGCTTATCAATTTATTGTAAACAATTCCAATGGCAATTAATTCCACAATGTATGCAATTAATGTCAGAATTGTCAGACATAGTCGAGTACATTGATATGGAGGTGCTGCCTTTGATGAGATGCCAAGCTGGGGTTTGTCTTAGTGCAATTCGCTTTACCTCTGTCTTCCTCCCAGTTCCTCCTCTTGTCATCTCCCTTCTGTCTGTTTGTGTCTGTCTGTCTTGTATTTCATCTTTATTAACCTCAAAATATTGTTTTTCAAGCAGTTTGCGCAAAATTTTAATTACAAAAACGTTTTCGGAAAAGTCTTCCTTTTACAGACAAGAATTACATCTCACACTTTTCCCCCTAACTGTGTTTACACCAAAGACCACTTTGCACCATATTAGTTAGTTCATATTCCGAAGAGAAGGTGTATCCCTCGGTTGGCTTGATCTCTCTGTTGCCTTAGAGACCTTCTGGAATTACAATTAACTTTTAAATGTTACAATGCAACTTTTAAATGTCAGTACGATATATTTCCGAGAGAACTAAACACAAGAATTCACTTTTATATTAACACTTCTGATAGTTTTTTAAACATCTGCAGTCTCATAAACATACCGTTACCTTAATCTCAACACCATTTCAAAACTGCTACCTGTCTTATTGATTGTAAATAGTAATGACATTTAACAACTATGTGCAATACAACAAAAATAGTATTTATAATAGCTTGTTAACCCTTATATGATTCACGATTAGTATCTTTCAAATTATATAAAATGAATTAATCACGTAAAAATTTTTTTGATGTTCTAACGCAAAGTAAGAAAATTTTCTTCATTTTCGCAAATATATGTGTAATTAATTTAAATTAATTTAATTTAATTTAAATATTCTACTGCGAGAAAATAATCTGCTATTCAAATCAGTTACCATTCAAAGAAAACCACCTCCTTTTTATTTGGTGCGAGGGATTTGCTTCCCAATTTCTGGCTCATATTCGCCAAAATACCAAAAATATGAACTAAAAACTAAACAAAAGAGCAAAAAATCCTGTTTTGGTGATGCTCAAAAACGATTATACCCGATTATACAAAATAGGCTTTGCCACCACTAAAAATAACACTTTCGATGACATGGTGTAAAAGCTTCTTACACGAGGTGGACTAGAAAGCCCTTTGCATTGTAAAATTAACTCAATTAATTATGTTAAATACTGAGACGAGATACTTATATTCTATTTCAAAATGCATGAGAAGAATATAAAAAGTCGCAAACTCTTGGTAAGATATTTATAAGAAAATCGGAGAGATTCCATAGACACGTATATTTCGAACGCGTCGTATAGGGGTTAAATTTTATTTCAGTTATCTGGTAAAGAATCAAAAAAAATGTCCAATTTTCTGATGGTGCTATTGTTCTAGTTGTTGTTGTTTTTATATAAATGTGAATAGTTTCAATTCACATGAGAAAGCAAGAAGCAGATGCGTATAACAGAAACTTGTCAAAGAAAGTGACGGAAATGACATCACGTAAGTGCAATATTGGTGCAGAAAAAGAGGAAAGATAAACCCGAGTAGAAGTTTGGCGACACAGGGAAACAGCAAATACAAATAAAGCAGAAGAGAAAGAGAAAGAGAGAGAAAGGGATAGACGAAGAGAAAGGATGGTTTAAGAATTCTGATAGCAGTGGTCACTTTACGAGCATTTATGATGCTGTTGAATTTTTGTAGTTGAAAACGGTTTGGTACGGCTACAGCGCTGTTGTTGCTGTCGTTGTTATTGTTGTTTTCATTTTTGCTGTGAGGCTCTGGCGATATTGCTGCACTCCTACAGCAGTAGTTGTAATAATAAAATGATAACTAGCATGTATTGAACCAACCGATTCGCAAACAAACAGACAAGCTACCACTGTAGTGACCCTAAGGATACCATCGCATGAATGCTTGTCGATTCGTCAGAATTTATCGATTTTATGATATAGTTTTATACGTTTTTGGTCAAGAGAAAAAAACGGAAAATAACCAAAAACGACACCACTCTTTATAACACCCGAATCAGACAAGAATAATGTGTACAAGGGGCAATAAACATGAAGTGCATACAAAAATAAAATTACAAAACTCTCAATACTTGCTGTATCTTTCGATATTCCTTAATAACGGTCAACCACTGCAATGCCATTTTCATTTCCGATATAGTGCAAAAGTCGGTAAAAGATTATTTTACACAGACGTGACATGAATTCTCAAACATCATCAATAATATCAGAAGGCACAAATACATGACCCTTCGAGTCCTTAACCGAGTTTTATAAAAAAGAGAAAATGTAGAAAAATCGGAAAGGAAAAAAAACGGACTTGGAGAGAGCGCAAGCGACAGTTGGAGAAATGAAAGATAAAGATGAAATTTAGTTGTTCGGGCTGAAGAAATGAAAGGTGGTAGTGGTTAGGATTAAAGTGGTTAGCCTTCTGAATAACGCGAAGAAGAGAAAGGAGGAAAACCAAACCAATCAAAAACCGTTGATTAATTGGTAATCAAAATGCACCCAATGCTTTCGGTTTTGTAAATAAAAACACCATTTCATCGTTAAATTAGAAATTAATGTTCAATCTAATGCTGACAAAGTACACAAGTTTTATAAGCGAATGGTACGAGGAAGGACATCAATAGGGTCGATTATCTTTGATTTGCTATTCTCCGCTTTCTTCTTACACAAATTAGCACTTACGTTTATAAAAAGGCACCACCTGTCGAAGAATTAATAAAGGCTGAATGATTAAAGAAGGAACTCAAAGGCAATTATCTGGAAGGAATCAGGAGGGTGGCTGAGGAATGGTAACAAATGTTAAAATTGCGAGAACAAGAACAAAAGAACCGAGACATAGTTATTTGCAAGACCCAGGTGTAGGTACTCTTTTTATGTTGCCCGATATATAATCCCTCCGCCCGTTGAAATATAAAATCCATACGATTGTAAGAGCTTTTCGAAGCGACTATTCTTATGTATCTCAGCTGCGGTACATAGTCCATTTTCATTAGAAAGGACTGCAAACATCATGTTCATTAAGAAGGAAACTTGTTTAAAAACAACTATGATTAAATCTTAAAAGAAAACTGACACGCGAGAATTAGTTCATAACTTTCTCCTAGAACCAATTTTCAGATATTCTCAATGTAAAAATTTCTCAAAAACTATTTAATTTTGTTCCTATAGCTACGTGTAGATCCAAAGTAAATCCTTGCAAAGTGTTTCAAACTTGATTTCTTGTTTGTCTCGCGGTTCGCGCCGCTTTGTTTTCTTCGAGGAAATATTTTATAAAATATATTAATCATAATTTAAAATTTGTTTTTCATGATTCTGGCTGATGTTGTTGTTTCTTCATTTGTTGTTGTTTTTTTTATTTTAATAGGTGGACGTAACACTAAATGATTTTGGCAACGCGAACAATCCAGGATAGTGATCAAAAACAAAAAGAAAGATTGTATTAACAAATTTCCTAACACGGACTTCGATATGTGTGATATTGCTGCTGTACGTTTTCTTCTTGTTCTTCTTCTTCACTTGTAAAGGTAGAACCCATTCGTCCTCTCGTCGTAAAGCTATTAATTTTTTTCATTGCCCAAGAAATAAACAGAAGAAGATATAATTAATGGGTGGTAGAGGCAGTAGTAGAAGAAGGGGGAAAGGACGACGATGAAGAAGGAGATAAAGATGACATTTTTTTCCGTTGAACAGCCTCAATGCGTCGTTTGTCGTTTAATATTTTGTGGGCCCTACAAAGGCTTCCTTTCTCTGCGACAAACTTTTTCGTTACGAATTACTGCGAGAGAGACAGTGGCCAAGAAGTTTCTTAATTTTCTTTACACATTATCAAGATTTAATTTCAGGTTTTCTCGCAGGACCAAACCGAAGAACTTTCTCTACGAAAATTTGGACGAAAGCGAAAAGATTTACAAACATCTTCTGAGAAGCAGCAGAAGTAACAAAAAGAGTGATAGCAAAAGCAACAGAAGCTGTAACAGCAAACTACAATAAGCAACAACAGCAGCAATGTAGAAGAAAAAACAAAAAGATTATTATCCACAAAACAATAACAAAAAAGAAGACAAAAAAGGAAGGGAAGAAATGAAAATTATGGTGAGTATAAAGATGAAGCCTCCAAAAAAGCATACAACAATACCGTGCTGCAAGCCGTTGTTTATTGCCGTTGCAGAGTGATGATGGCCCTACGTCATGGCCCTACGGTATTCTTAATTAATTACGAAAAAAGTGGAGACTCGTAAAATTTCCGTGTAGAATTTATACCCGTCTGGTGTCTAATTGCTGGACAGAGTCAGTAAATTTATTTCCAGAGAATTTGTGAGGAAAAAGTAGAAGAATTAGAAGAGGAAGCTATAAGGAGAAAAATGTTCAAGGTTTTCTCATCTCCTTCCATAATTATATAGAAAGAAAAGGATATAAACGGATCTACAGCATCATTTTTATAATAATTTCCGGCACCAAAAGTTTCAGGGCCATTTACTTCGTTCCTAAACAATAAAATCTCTAAAATAAAAAGATACCCTAATTTGGATCTTTTTGTGGATTCTTTTTCTTCTCCATTTTCTTATTTAATTCTTACTATTCTTGCCCTTCATTTTCTCTAAAATTTTTGCATGAAGTGTTCCCTTTAGTACAATGCAAAAATGCTTTTAATCTTCTTTTTCTTTCTCCTCCTCTTCTTTTTCGTTTTCATATACATTCCCTTACACCACAGACATTCTATTTTGTTCTTTTTCGTCTTGTTATTTATTTATTTATATTAGTCTTTTTATTTTATTTTTTATCTTTTAGAAAGCAAGGATGTGTTCGGATTTGTTTATTTATATTTATATTTCTTAAACTAAAATCTTATTTCTTTGACATTGTCGCCTGTAACTTAGTTTTGTTTATACCCCAATGAGATTATCTTTTTTAGTCGATATAAATTTTTCATATGCGGTCTGCATTCATAAAGCTAAAGGCTTTTAGATGTTTCAAACATCCATCAATTTTTCTTTCTCTACTTTAATTTTCTCTTCCTTTTGGTTCTATGATTATTTTCTTTGCCTTCTTCTATACGTTTCTGTCTTCTTTCCTCTCTGCCTCAATCATTCTTTTTCTCCATTTTTTCCTTTTCTCCCTGTTTATTAAAAATAATCGAGAAAAATTGCTCTAACTCAAATTTCAAAATTCTTTGATGTTTACCGAAAAGTGTACGGAAACTGAAAGAAACTAAGTTTATCGCAACTTGTTTCCAATGCTTGTTTTTCTTCTTGTATATTCCTTTCTCTTAGAATGCCACAAAACTTTGAGCCCTGGTTGCTTTTAAGGTGCTTCTTTTTACTTGAAGAACTTATTGTTGCTGCAATTATTTGCAATCTTTTTTCTTGTGTCAATGCCAAAATGTTGTAAATTTCATGTAAATCTATCGCCACTTGTGTCACAACTGCTCTGTATGTTACTGGCTTATCGTAGTCTCTACACTAGTCGGAAGAGTCTCTATCGGAATAGTTTCTGCCAAAGTAAAATTATATTAACCAAAGTCGCCGGAAAAAGCCCTGCGGCTTGATATCTCAAAAACTTTCGTGGATTCACCCATACTTCTCAAATGTTTAAGCACTAGTTAGAAAATCCACACATATATACATTCGTAAGGGACAAGACAGGACTTCCTTTAATGGTATAGGATGCCGTTAAAATTAGTCAAACTTTATTCCAAAAGGATTGGGAGGTGGGTGTTGGTATGAGTCGAATTAAATGTGAACGTATGCACGCAAATGTTTTGAGGATTACAATGCAGAAAATCGATTTTTGTGAACAACTCTCTCTCTCTCTTTGTCTCCTACCCTCTCTCTCTCTCTCCCTCTTCCGCTCTGTGGGCATATGTGCGTACGTGTGCGTGCGTGTATGTGTTTACACAGTACGTCTAAGTTTAGTCGAAGCCTCCTGCCAGTCTCCCTCTCCTTTCTTCAACCATTCACACATTTTCGATTCTACTTGAGCACTTTTGCTTTGTTTGGTATTTCTTTCATTATAAGTTTGATTCTCAAGTCCTTTTTCTAATACTTTTTCTAAAATCGAAATGAAACGATAATCCGGCATCATGTTGTCTGAAACTCTTAAGACTTGTCATAGAAAGGAATGCGGACAAAACTTTTTGTGACGACATCTATAACATTAATTATTACCCAGACTTAATGTAAAGATAATGATTAAGGTTTATTTCTTTTGTTTCCTGTTAACTGTGATCAATTTTGGTATAGCGCTTTTTGTGACGACGTTTTCTCCAGAGACAAATTTTTAATCTTAATTATTAATTGAATTGGTTGAATTAAAGTATCCTTCGGCATAAGTCTCCAGAGAACACGAGCAGATAATTTATTTTATTGTTCTCTAAAAATTGATAACCTTCTCATTTTAACGAATTCTGAAAGTGACTCTGAAATCAATTGATTTGTGGGGGGAAGCACAAAACGTCCCTTTTGCAAAAAGAGTTTGATTAAAACAAATGAAATCAAATGATATATGAGAGTAGGATTATATTGGAATAAATCCTTATACAGTAAAGAGTTATTCTACAGTAAAAGGAAAGATGCGAGCTGGAATGCTAGGCATCAAAAGTAATTGATTTCAGTGGTCGAAAATTATTGAATTTATTATAAAAGTTTAATTATGCTATTTCTAACTATTTACGTAGAATTATACATAGATAATTTGCCTTGGTTAAGCAGATATTGTGTCATACACTAAAGACACTTTCTGATATAGATACAGCATTATTTAAACAGAGTTCAATGGGAACGTCTTGATCACTTCAAAAGGTCAAAAGTCATTACCCCTTGAGTTCATTTGAGCCCGTGAGAGTAAAAATAAAATTATCTCTAGAACTATAGGGGTGCTCAACAGTAATGTTTTGACACGAATTAACCCATCCAAAGATCACAAATGTTATCAATACTGGCATTAATATTAAATTTATTTTATTAAATCTATACCCTATTTTCTCGCGAGCAGTAATATTGGACTATTTTTATCATATCCAAGTCTTACTCTTTCGCGGGATTTAGTACGTTATATATATATATATATATATATATATATATATATATATATATATATATATATATATATATATATATATATATATATATATATATATATATATATATATATATATATATATATATATATATATATATATATATATATATATATATATATATATATATATATATATATATATATATATATATATATATATATATATATATATATATATATATATATATATATATATATATATATATATATATATATATATATATATATATATATATATATATATATATATATATATATATATATATATATATATATATATATATATATATATATATATATATATATATATATATATATATATATATATATATATATATATATATATATATATATATATATATATATATATATATATATATATATATATATATATATATATATATATATATATATATATATATATATATATATATATATATATATATATATATATATATATATATATATATATATATATATATATATATATATATATATATATATATATATATATATATATATATATATATATATATATATATATATATATATATATATATATATATATATATATATATATATATATATATATATATATATATATATATATATATATATATATATATATATATATATATATATATATATATATATATATATATATATATATATATATATATATATATATATATATATATATATATATATATATATATATATATATATATATATATATATATATATATATATATATATATATATATATATATATATATATATATATATATATATATATATATATATATATATATATATATATATATATATATATATATATATATATATATATATATATATATATATATATATATATATATATATATATATATATATATATATATATATATATATATATATATATATATATATATATATATATATATATATATATATATATATATATATATATATATATATATATATATATATATATATATATATATATATATATATATATATATATATATATATATATATATATATATATATATATATATATATATATATATATATATATATATATATATATATATATATATATATATATATATATATATATATATATATATATATATATATATATATATATATATATATATATATATATATATATATATATATATATATATATATATATATATATATATATATATATATATATATATATATATATATATATATATATATATATATATATATATATATATATATATATATATATATATATATATATATATATATATATATATATATATATATATATATATATATATATATATATATATATATATATATATATATATATATATATATATATATATATATATATATATATATATATATATATATATATATATATATATATATATATATATATATATATATATATATATATATATATATATATATATATATATATATATATATATATATATATATATATATATATATATATATATATATATATATATATATATATATATCAGGCTTATCTCAGAATTTTTGATGTTTTCAGACATGGAAGAACCTCAACGAGATGTTCGTACCAGACTATAAAATAGCTATGCATTTATTGAAACCCGAAATATAAACCTTTTATGTGCAGAATTTAAAACTTATTTTCGCTTCACGCTAAGTCCAGTTGACGGTATAAATGTACTGGACCAATGCTAATCGTTTGGTATTCAATTCAATATATCCGAAACTTTAAACGGACGGACTAACAACTGAATCTTGTGTGATTATTTGCTTGTATTTATTATAAAGCAAGAGCGTGCAAAGAGTATACATACATAACATTAGTTGCTGGACTCAAACTCAAACTCACACTCACACACTCATCTCACAATTTGATGGGCGTGCGACCAATGGCAAGATCCTACAAATAAAAATCAGCTAAAGAGACAAACAAATGGATGAATAGAAAATCTTATCTGAATTCATACATTCAAATACTTGTACTGATATGAATACGTATGCAGGGGGTATTAGTGTGTGTGCATGCTCGTGTGGATATATATGTATGCATCTGTCTGTGTGTGTGGCTATGTGTTTGTGCATGTGTGTGTGTCAAGCTATTGTAAATAGCTAAAGGATAATTGTAGAAGGACGAGTGTAAGGTTCGAAATGAAGGAAAAGAGTAAACATTGATTGAAATTTCCTTCAGCTTATTTAAGCGTTTCTAAAGATCATGGTCAATATTTATAATTGATTTAATATTATTATGCGCCTTAGTAAACGTGCGCAAATGCCACACCCTTAGCTTAACCATAAATATGTATATATGAGCGCGTGTGTGTTTGATTTTTGTGTACCAACAACCATTGGCTGACAATCACGAACTAACCAACCAATGTATTGGTGTGGAAGGCAGTTGTTTGTGATACTATCGTTCTCTGCGAAAAACGAAATTCATATTTAATTTCATAATATTTAATTTCATAATATCAATCCATTGAATAGATATTTCTACAATTTCTATAATTAAAAAATGGTAATAAATGTATTCTAAAGGAATTGTAATTAATGTCAAATTCATCTAATTGCGTATAACAATTTTCAATTTATTTAAAATCCAACCAGCCTTTCTAAACGGTCGTCTATCAGATATTTTATGGTAGCGATTTTTAAATAAATTTTGCAACATAGACAAATATTTTACTTTCGCATTTTAATAATTTGTTCTCTAAATTAATGCTCCTTTCCCGCAATAAAATATCATACAACTGAAAAATATGCCTGCCTCTCAAACACTTATGCAACTCGTGAGCAATAATACTCTCAATTTTATGAGGATTATGCAATCAAACAGTTGAGGCCAGTACTTAGAGCCTTACCATTCCCCCGATAAATATTTTCAATAAACGAAGTAGTAATAAAAAAACAAATGCCATAAATTTCTTACGATATGGCTTTTAATATTTTCAACAAGCTTCTTGGACTTGCTTCATATATTTAGGCCATAAAAGTATAAAAAGCCAAGCAAAATAAATAACGAGGCTAACTTCGGCCTAACCGAAGTTATTATATCCTACGCCCGTAATTTAAGTCTTTTAATATTGCAGTTATCTTTTCCTGCTTTATTCAGATCTCCTAACACATATTCAATATAACATTCCTCAAAAATCGCCCACATGGTATGGTATATTAATGTCAGTACCGCGCCCTCTTTATCGTGAATTTACAACGTTCAACACTACCATCTTAGTCAAAAAAATTCGGCATCAAAATTTCAATCGAAGCTGAAAAATTAGGTTTCACGTTATCTTTTCTTATAAAGGAAAGTCGATTTTGCCATTTTTTCAATCCCGAACAAGCTGTTATGGCGGAGAATACTCGCGCCAAATTTCATGTCGATTCTACTTTCCATTCGGCTGTAGTGATTTCCGCAGTCGCACATGCACGCAGACACAGTGGAATATAGGCAAACCGACAGTCATCGCTGAATCGACTCGAGTAAGAATATATGCATTTTTCCATACTTATCACGCCTTCTTTAATGCGTTACGAACGGGAGCACAACGTGAATATATCCTAACCCTTCAGGTGTAGGGTATGAAAATATACATTTTTACATTATGAATTTTTTTATATTAATTTTTTTTTTGGTAACCGACCGAAATTTAATGGCTTTTGTATTTTATTCAAGCCAGCTTAATTCGCAAATATTAAGTATTGTCTTCTTTCCTTTTGAAAAAGAAAAGTTTTGATCTTTTTTACGACAAAATAAATTATTCGCAGACTGGAGAATGGACTGATTTAATATTAATTCAAAAGGCAAAGAATTTATAGGGTTTTTTACAAAATCCATTTAGCAAGAACTTATCTTTAATCCAAGACATAAACCGCCTACTTTATATTATAAATATATTTCTATCTTAAATCTTAATTAAATTTATCGTTTGGTCATCTGACAAATTCTTTATAATTTGCCGTACCCAATTTTACAAGACATTATAAAATTAGCAGATCTCATAATATTTGGGCAAAATTCAATTTGGTCCAAATTACGCACGTAGAAAATGAAATCCATTGTCCAATATCTGGTTTCGGCAGCAAATTGAAACTTGAACGTGATGACAAATCTAAACGCTAGATGTAGAAAGGAATACCCACGAACATACATACACACTTATAAAGGAACACACTTGACAATAAAATAGAGTATGTGTAGTGGAACAAATTTCATTCCACTTTTTTATTTCAATACTCACCAAAATTGAGTCGTTAAACTGGACACCATGTACCCAGTGGGAATAATGAAAATATTTCACATAAACCATTCATTAAATTATTATTTGACAAAATATACAAATTTGTTACTTACGGTTACAAATTTGTTACCCGGTGTTCTTTCGGAAAATAATCTTAATTAACCTTTAATTCGTAAATGAATAGACTGGACTTACAATTCCTGTGCGCGACTTTCTGTCGCTTGTCGATACTACAGCCTGCATAGTATTGCAACCAGCAGCAAAATCTTTAATCGATGTTCTCTCGTAATCTATAATCAACAGTCGACGAATTTATGACCTTTTCAAAAATCTCAACCAATTGCTGGCAATGAGTGAGACCCGTCGGTGATGAATTCTGGAGCAAGATAACCGGGCTGAGAACCAAAGTGTGTTCTCAAGAATCAAAGTGTGTGTTCAAAAGTGAACCAAGACTAAGCATATTATTAAAACAACGATCTTATGATAACCACTAAAAATGTTTACGGAATGTAACGTTCTTCGCATTAAGATCAGAAATCATATGAAAGTGTTTTATATTGTCGTGGGTCAGTTTTAATCAATATCTAATATACTCGGCCAAAGTATGCAACATTAGCCGAGAAATTTATCTTTCTTTTATCATAAAGGCAAAATCCTCGACACAGTCATTTAAGCATTTGCATCATATTTTCTGAAAGACCTAACCATCTCTTTTTTCGATTCATTTTCAATTCTTAAAAAAGTTTAAGATTGATCTAATCCAAAATTTTATTACACTTAATTAGTTTATGCTTACAAGTCTGAAAAGTTTTTGATTTCGTACAATTAATCCTTTTAATTAAATAATACCACGATACTTTTTCATATTTCCAGGGTCATTCCCATACCGAGGCTTACATTACCCCCCCAAAAAACGATGGGGATCGTTATTTGTGCACATAAATATTTATTTCTAATCAACTTAAAAGGCAAAAGGCATGAAATTTCGCAATAGAGTGTGTTGAGAATGTTGGGTGCAATGAAAACGACGGCAAGGACTACAAATAATTGAGGGTAAGTTAACAAAGCATAGAGCGAAAATTATAGAATGAGGTTAATTCTAATGAAAGAATGTTCTTTCCTTTAATTTTGGGCATAGAAAAAAGGGTTAACAAAGATAAAATAAATTAAAAGCAACAAAAAAAAACAAATCGTTTGTAAGCGATCCTTAATAAAAAACCGCTCGTGATAGACCTTCAGATGAAACTCTTTAAACAAAACTTAGTCTGGTACGTTCGCAACAGCTGGGTTCTATTAAAACATTTATTCGTTTGATGATAGAAATGGGTTTTAACAAACTGATCAAATTCAACGGATGTATTTTATTGCTTCTCTCCATGAAATTTTAATGTAATCAAAATATTATTTTGCTCACCCATAAAGGAAAGGCTTAGGGGGAGACATATAATATCTTAATGGTATCAGTTAAATACGAAAATTGAGGTCGTGTGAATGTTTTAACAAACCCATCAGTTCTACCTCAAAATCTCATGAATTTCTAAATTCCTAAGAACATTTATTACAAAATTAAGAATGAGAAATGATTTAAATTCTGAAGAGATATTTTTATAGTCTCAAAATGTTGAATATGAACAAATTAATCTGATACCGACGTTTCTGACGCCATTCATTTCTCCTTTTTCTCTTCGCGCGTCTCATCGTCGGTACTTGATTGAACGGTATGGAATGAATCGGAAAATGTTAGACCCGCATGTCTACTGGAAGATTTGGCTTCCCTCAGGCCAC
This sequence comes from Physocephala rufipes, assembly GCA_963966595.1. Taxonomy (NCBI): domain Eukaryota; kingdom Metazoa; phylum Arthropoda; class Insecta; order Diptera; family Conopidae; genus Physocephala; species Physocephala rufipes. Next base: position 7,504,694 of record OZ016503.1, read on the forward strand.
CGATTTGCAATAGCGTAGTTCGTTCTGGTGGAGATGTTGAGGTAGATGCTGTTCCCATTTCCGGTGTCAGATTTACATTCCCGAAAGTTCGCGTGAATTTCTGTTTGCGACGATCGTGACGCTCTTTCTCGCGTTCCCGACGTAAAATTTCAAAATCATCTTTATCATCCTCGATTTCTAATAGTATTAAAATAACTTTATGGAGAAATTTATTTAGCTTTATGCATATGAATAGTTATTACCTTCGTGAGCTGACTTGAAACTCGATTCGGAATCTCTTACAATTATCTCAGAGGCTCTTTTTGTGCTGATCAGTGTGCTAGTCGGGGTTAGGGTTTTCTCGTCATCTTCCTCCTCTAAGATTTGTGAGGGCTGTTTAAATATGTACTCCTTAACTTGTGAGGCCTTATCTTTAGTCTGCTCCGTAACGCTCTGTAACGATGAACTCGAACTTTCGGTTTGACCTTCGCCTTTATCACGTCGTCGTTCCGAACGATCCTTAAACATCGTGCTAATGCGCGACTTGATTGTAAATAGACTAAAGTTGCTTGGCTGGACAGTTTGTTTTTTACCGTTCATTTCGGCAGCTGATTCCTAAGTCCTTTGTTTTAGCCTTTATTTAAATAAAAACATGTGAAATACTTACCATCTTATCAATTTTAACATTCGAAAGGGCAGTTGAGATTTGAACATTTTGTACGACCTTGGCTGTGGATGGCTCGGGTGGTTCTTCTCGAATGTACTCCGCTTCTTTAGTGTAAGGCAGCTCATTAGGGAATACCTCATCCCAATACTGATCTTTAATTAACTCGGGATGTTCGTGGTGCATTTCATCCACGATAAGATAAGAAACTTGTAAGTTGCGATCGATCAACCAGTTAACCTAAACCAACTGTTAACCTACTTCATCTAAAGTGAGGCATATCTAGCGTACTTGCCTCAAAATCATCGTCGTCTTCGCCAAAGGGATTAATCAAGGATTCGGCTACCTTTAGCCAGCCCATATAGAAGAAGAACTCCAATGTGGTGAAAACTGGAAAATATTGATCTACAATATTATAATAACCAGACGGTTCTGAGCGTTCCATCCATTGCTTTCCCATAATATTTGATAAGAAATATGAATAGACGGCAAGAGTGACGACTTGCGTATAGACCAATGGTATACTAATCGTATCGTAATGCATCAACACGGTACACATTCCGCGAAACTTATTTAGTTCATCAATAAGCGTTTTAAGAGAGAAATCGTCACGTATACGACCTTCCTTGCGTGCACGCGTTATGATGCTCGATGCCCAAACAATCGGCATCCAATTCTTCGGATGTTTTGGGAATTTCTGATCGAAACTTTGAATAACCTTTTTCTCGCTTTCTACCAACAAACCAGCATCAACCAGATGATCCATAGTAGGAAAACGTTTCTTAACACGTGCAGACATATTAATCAATACCATCGTCAAAGAAAGACAAACATAACGCATTACTGTACGACGCATTACGCGTCCGCGCTCATCCTGCCCATGAACGTGAGCACTTACGTAGACAGCAACCGGATCAGGCCACGGTATAGTCATATATTCATCCCACCAACGTGTCATCACAATCGAAACGTAGAAACCCAGCACAAAAGAAAGCGGAATTAGGGCTCCATAACTATTACAATAACGAACGATATTTTCAAAAATGCTAACAATAAAAAGAATAGACATTGTTATTGAAGAATTCAGGAGATAATGACGACTGATTAACCCACTGCTTTTGATCTTGATTGAGTGCGAATCGGTAGACGCAACTGAGAGTATAATACAAAAATAGAAATGCGATCAGATCCATCCAAACCAACTTGTAAATGCTGCCACGCCATCTGGAAATGAAATATATTATTCCATTTCTTTGAAAACCTCCTCTTTTTACGAAATTCGTACCTTGCTAGCAATTTTATAAAGCAGCCAAATCCACGACAAGTGGCTACTTCTGCGGTGTAGGTGATCGTCATTCAAAAGGACTATGAGAAATTTGATGAAGTGAAATTGACAAGAATATAAATCAAAGTGAAATATATCAAAATGAAAATGTGATCAAGTAATCAGGAAATTATCACTTCTTAAATTAGATCAAAGTGTATCAAAAGGTTCTCTCTGGCTCGCTAATTGCTCGTGTTGGGGACTGATGGACTAACACGGTCAACATTGCGTAATGGTTTTGTATACTGTATTGTTTTAACGCTAGGAAATTAAATTATATCCGTAGACCCGGATCACCGCAGTATTTTGCGTCTTGGGCTATTTTATAAATAACGAGAACCATATATGATTTTTCGACTTGAAGATCTGTAAATATGGCTACTTCGGTACTAGAATTAACTTAACATCTACTGAAGAATACATTAATTAACACAAACATATTTCAGATTTCTAAAGTGAGGATTATATTTTTATACCAAATAATCATACAATATATTTTATATATTCATTATAAATGCAATTTTTTCTGCGACAATTAATTTTTTACGATCGGTACTTAAAGGAATTTGCTAACAATTATCGCGAACAGCTGAAGTCCTAGAGGACATAAGAGCACTAATTTTCAAATTCCACGACTAGAGCTTGAAGAATGCTAATCTTGTGATTTCACTGAAAAGAAATCACTTTCTTCTATTGCTTCTTCTTCTACATCTTTTTCTTCTCCTTCTTTTTCGCCTTCTGCTTTTTCTTCTGGTATCTCTTGTTTGAGAAATGGTTCATCCTCGATTCCTTCAGTTCGCTGAATAGTTGCAATTGGCATCACAGCCTCCTCCCCCCACTCTAAAATAGACTCGCCATCATCTGCAGATTTTTCTTGGTCCATTGACGGTGCTTCAGGGGATGCTTCAGGGGATGCTTCAGTTTGAACAAGGTCTGCTTCATAACTTTTACGCACCTTCACCCAGCGCTTTAAACGTTCGTTCTGGCGCTCGATTTTCAATTGTTCAAAATAATCCGATGAACTAATGGAAGCTGAATGACGAGAGAGAGAGAGAGACGAGAGTTCAAAGAATATATGCACATGGAAAAGGATGCAATCCCACCGAGGCCAAGACTATCCTGCGACGTATTCACATCTATGAAAGTAGAGCTAACAGTCTTGTAATTATATTCATCGAAAATGAGCGGTAGGCTGAATTGTGATTCACTCTCAGCTTCCAAACCTGTGACCGATTTTCTAGTTCGATCCTGAATTTTGTTTTTCCACACATTATAATCATCGTGACCGAAAAATCTGAGAAACTCACTCTGATTGCCATTTTGGAGTCGGAACGAAGCTTCCCGATTTTGGCTGTGGAGGGTTCGGGATGATCTTCGCGCTTAACTCCAATATCCCCATAGGGAATATCAGGAAATACTTGATCCCAATACGCGTCCCGAACTAAATCTGGATGCTCTTCATGCATTTCATCAACAATCAGATATGACACTAAGAGATGGCGATCCAACAGCCAATTTACCTGAAATATATAAGTGTTAATTTGTTCGCGCTCGGTTATGCCCATTCGATATATCACCTCAAAATCATCATCGTCTTCGCCGAATGGGCATATTAGTGTCTCAGCCACTTTTAGCCAACCCATATAGAAGAAAAACTCAAGCAAACTGAATATTGGATAATGGTATAGGGTAGTGTTGTTAAGGGATGTTGAATTATCTAGCGGTTGTTTCGCCATTAGGGCGCACAGAAAGTATGAATATACCGCTAATGTTACCACTTGTGTATACACTAATGGCACACTGATGAAGTCATAATGCATAAGCTTACCGCAAGTACCTCGAAAGATGTTTAACTCAGTTACGATTGAATTCATGGCGCAATCATCACGAATTAGACCTTCCTTACGAGCTCGAGCTGCAATGCTAGCTGACCAAACAATCGGCATCCAATGTTTAGGATAAGCTATGGACTTTTGATCAACTGCATGAATTATATTTTTCTCGTTCTCTTGTAAGAAACCGGCCGGAACGTAATGATCCCATGTGGGAAAGCGTTTCTTTACACGCGGGGACAAGTGAGCCAATGCAATCGCCAAACACGAACATACATAGCGCATTATGGTACGGCGTATGAGGCGTGGCCTTTCGTCGCTGCCGCGTATATGAGCAGCCACAAAGACTGCAACGGCATCTGGCCAAGGTATAGACAAATACTGATCCCACCAACGTTTCACAACAATTGAAACATAGAAACCCAAGACGAATGATATTGGAATGCGATCTCCGTGCCATATGCAGTATTGGACAATGTTTTCAAAAATCCTGTAATTTTGTTAAAACGCATTAAATATCTTTTCATACTTAGACCATATTAAACAAACTTCTTTTGATCCGGCGCAAGAATATAAACATATATAATATTAAGGAAGTAATAGATGGCAAGATATGCGACCAAATCCATCCAAACCAATTTATAAACACTTGCGCGCCATCTAAAAATCGATACAAATGCGAATTTAATTTGAAAGAATATTTTACGATGCAGACTGATAAGAACCTCGCAAGCAACGGTATAAAACAACCGAATCCTCTGCAGGTGGCAACCTCAGCTGTATAGGTTACAGTCATTTCTATACGAAATTAGAAATATATATAAGCGAAAATTTACGGTAAAATCATTCGCGTAATTGAAAAAAAATTAAGAAAACTTAATTATTCACAAGAAAAAATATTTTTAGGCACAAAATGGAAAAAATATGTACGTCAATGACAAAAATATCAAGACTGCCTTAGGGTTTGAAATTGTAGGATTTATTGTGGGTACTATAGAGAATCTTTGCCTCTTTCATAACTCTTTCCGGTAAAGAGCTCGGGAAGGCGATTTCCAGATCAAAACAAGAATGGGAAGAACTATTTTTAGAATACTTAAAATGCTGCTAAAAAATATCACCACCAATTGATTCCTAAGGTCAGGATTGTCGAAAATTTATTTTTATCAAATAAGCCCACAATTCGCTAAACATTTTCGTATTGGACAGTAAGCATAATATCATCTATTCTATTAGAATTGATCTCTATGCCTCCTGATCACTCTCTTCTTTTTCATTGTTCCTCCTTCGCGCAGATTCCAATGTGGACCGATATGAATACAATGACCGGAATTCAGTCGAAGGATCTGCTGATGCGCGTTCTCCAGGCCGTGTCACAGACGTTGATCTCGCAAGATCGTTTTCCTCTGTTTCGCTTGCATTCGCTAGCGGGCCAACATTTAATAACTCAGAGTCGCTCATTCCGATATCTCGAGCAGGCAACAAATGCATAGTTTGGGTAGACGTATTCGCGTTAACATTGCCTCTTTCTCTAATTAACGATAACGATTTACGTAATATACGTTGATTCATACGTTCTATCCTGAGGCGCTCAAAATCGCTTAAGTCGCCACTAACCGCTGAAATTGCTACCTTTTTACGGGTTGGAAACGTATCCAAATCTATTTTGCTTGAACTTTCAGGACTACTCCAACTGTCGCCTTTAGACTCAATACTTATCACAGAACTCTTTCCTAAAGGACTCTCCACATTTCGGTCAGTATCTAAAGGAGCATTTAAAACGGATTCCACGGTGCTAGGGCGCAATTGTTCGGGATAAGTATAGGTTAATCCGATTCTTGCAGTCGATGCTTCCGGCGGCTCCTCACGCTTTGAGGATTCGTTTGCGTATGGCAACTCGATAGGAAATATTTCATCCCAATATTGATCCCTAACTAACTCTGGATGTTCTTGATGCATTTCATCCACAATCAGATAAGACACCTGCAGGTGGCGATCAATCATCCAATTGATCTAAATTAAAATTATTTCCTATGATGTACCAATTAATTCTAAAATAACTAAAAGTCTTCACCTCGAAATCATCATCGTCATCACCAAATGGATTAATTAGCACCTCCGCCACCTTAAGCCAACCCATATAGAAAAAGAACTCCAACATCGAGAATATAGGAAAATATGTATAATTTGGCGACGTATCGACATCCTGTTTTCCCATAAGAGCACCCAGAAAGTAAGAATAAACCGCAAGGGTTACCACTTGCGTATAAACCAACGGTACGCTTATGAAGTCATAATAGAGTAACATGCCGCATCGTCCGCGATATAAATTCAATTCATCGACAATTGACTTCACCGCACAGTCATCGCGTATTAGTCCCTCCTTACGGGCACGAATTATAATACTGGCTGACCAAACAATAGGCATCCAATGCAAAGGATAAGCCGGGAATTTGTGTGATAGTTTTTGAAATATATGCTTCTCGCTTTCCTGCAATAGACCGGCAGTAACAAAATGATCCCAGGTAGCAAAACGTTTTTTAATGCGTGGGGACATATAGGCCAAAACTATTGCCTGACAAAGGCAAGCGTAACGCATTACAGTTCGACGAATAACGCGGCTGCGTTCATTATTTCCTTGGACATGAGCACTTATTAATACGGCTATGGAATCTGGCCAAGGTATATATAAATATTGTTCCCACCAACGTTTCATTACTATGGACACATAGAAGCCAAGCACAAAGGAGACCGGGATAAGGTTACTGTGCCAATGACAATATTCCGCAATGCTCTCGAATATCCTACAAAATTTAAAAGATATGATTAATTTAAAGCCCGAATACTAAAACTGAAAGCAGCTCAGCAAACTTTTTCTGATCTGGATTCAAAATAAACGAGTATAGGATTCTTAGTAAGTAATAGAGAGAAAGGAAGGTGAATAAGTCCATCCAAATCAATTTGTAAATGCTTCCACGCCATCTGCAAAAGTAATGAGTTAGTACCAGATTTGCACTTGATAGGAATACCGGAAACCTTGCGAGTAATTTAGGGAAACATCCTAGCCCTCTACAGGTGGCTACTTCGGCGGTGTAAGTGACAGTCATCCTGATATCGTATCCTGGTACGATATTATAAGGTAATATAAAATATAATATAGCCCCGCAAATCCTCTTTCAAAGATATCTACAAAAAATTATGAAAAATTTCTGACTATATTCGTCACACCTCCTGTCATATATTGCGTGATACTGGTTTAGTATTTTTAGTAGCAAGTACATCATTGGAACCAGTATTCCGGGATTAGATAAGATGAGATGCAAAGGAACTCAAAATGAAATTCTTCCACAATGTGAAGCATTTCCGGTAAAGGAATTGCCAGACTGTGATAAAGGTCAGACTACCCTTTAAGATTAACCTTTACGGGTAGAATGATCTTAAAAATTTGTTAAGCCTGTCTTTTTTAAGCCAGCCAAGATGAGACAAAATACCATACAAACTAATATTGCTAAACTCATTTCTAAGCCAAAGCTTTTGAGGCAAACCCTTTGTAGTTGAAGATTTGTATTAGAATCAGATTACTAATCAGATTACTAATCCAGACCTGTTCCTACATCTAAGACGGATTTTTCTACCGAAACAAAGATCGCAACACTTTCTATCTCCTTGAGCCAAAGCGTGGGATTACAACTATGATATTCTACGTACAAAAGATTTGTACGTAAGCTAAGTTTGAGCAAGAATGGCCTTAGCTCGTATCGAAATATGTGTTATGGAAGGACATCATATGTCTTTCTCGTATCGAAATCGTTAGATTAATAAAAACATTAGTTTCTTTAAGTATAAATATAATTATAAATAATATAACAAACATAAGCAAAAAATAGACAGAGAATAGAACAAAAGTGTGGCAGAAGAGCGTAACGGTCATCAATAAAACAAATACGACAACTAAAGGAATAAAAGTTAATTAGAAAAATGTTGTTTCTTCTGGCCTACTCGGCATCAGATTCTTTCTCCGATTTCTCTTCCTTGGTTCCATGAATTGTTTGTTCTCCGGTAGTAGTTGGAGCTTCACGATCTCGCGGAAGGGTTCGTGAGGTACCAGTGCGAGAAATTTGGGCAACCGTTGCACTAGCGGCATTGTGAACGTTACGTGCAATATTTTCCATTTGACGTTGCTGTCGCTGGCGCTCACGTTCTTCGCGCAAACGATCGAAATCATCCATTTCAACTACGCGATCTAATAGACACAACATTAAAACTTTGTGAATGGAATATTATTAATATCACACAATTTACCACCCTCAGGTTGTGAAATTGTTTGCAAACTATCCTCGGAAGTGCTACCGCGTTCCTGCGATTCAAGTGGTTTTTGGCGAAAGATTTCGTGAATAGATGGTGTTGTGCCATACGATTGTTCATCTGGGTTAATCTGTGTTCGGGAGCTGTCTTCTTCTTCTTGGTCCTCAAGGAATTCACTAGCAATTCGTCCCATGCCCACTTGAAGATTTCTTTTGGGTTGGATGAACAACTGCAACCAAACTTGATGATTCCCGTGAAGAGCTCTTTAAACTTCGAAAACTATTCGGCTTTGATTGACTACCATGTCCTTCGAAACTGTCAGTGCCCTTACGACACAATAGGCCCTTAAATGCACTGTTCAATCGAGACAGGCTAGCTTGACAGCTGGGCAAAGTGTGGGTTGACCCCGGACAAGATCTGGCATGAGACGACTGAAATTATTTAAAAAGTATTGTAAGGAGATAGATTAGTATTTCCGGAAACTCAATTTAACTTACTGAGCCGTCTATTTTGGCGTTGGAGAGACTACTTTTTATTACACCCAATTTGGCCGTGGATGGTTCTGGGGGTTGTTCACGTTTTCCATCCGTATCATTCGCATAGGGAAGCTCGTTAGGAAAGACCTCATCCCAGTACTGATCTCTAACTAATTCAGGATGCTCGTGATGCATTTCATCAACAATCAAATAAGAAACCTGCAAGTTTCTATCAATTAGCCAATTCATTTCAAAGTCATCGTCATCATTTCCAAATGGATTTATTAACGATTCGGCCACTTTCAACCAGCCCACATAGAAGAAAAATTCTAATGTGGTGAATAGTGGAAAGTAGCTGTCTACTAGATCGTAATCGGATCGTTCTATCCATTGCTTGCCCATAATACTGCAGAGAAAGTATGAGTACACGGCTAGCGTGACTACCTGCGTGTAAACTAAGGGTATGCTAATAATGTCATAATTCAACAGCATCCCACAAGTGCCACGAAATCTATTCAATTCGTCTATGATGGTTTTCACTGCAAAATCATCCCTTATCCTTCCTTCTTGTCGAGCTCGCTTTACGATACTAGCCGACCAGACGATAGGCATCCAATGTTTTGAATGTTTAGGAAACCGCTGATCAAAATGTTCCAAGACCGTCTTCTCATTCTCCTGCAAGAGTCCAGCATCAACCAAATAATCCATTGTAGGAAAACGTTTCTTAACTCTGGGACACATATTCCCCAACACCATAGTTAGACAGAGACAAACATATCGCATTATCGTGCGACGCATAACCCGACCACGTTCATCCTGTCCATGGACCAGAGAACTTATATAGACAGCGACGGGATCTGGCCACGGTATGGTCATGTACTGATCCCACCAACGTTTCATCACTACAGAAACATAAAAGCCAAGCACAAAAGATAATGGTATCAATGAGCCATAATTGTTGCAGTAACGAACCAAGTTTTCAAAGACCCTACGAAAATATTGTTTAGAAAATTATTTTAAAAATTTTTCGATTATACTAACTCTTTTTGTGAATTATCCAAAGCAAAATGATAGACACAACTAAGTGAGTAATAGAGAGCCAGAAAGACAATGAGATCCATCCATACCATTTTATAAATACTACCATGCCATCTATGTATCAGCAAGAAAAGCATATAAAGGCACAGACATATTGATAATTTGATGTTAGCTTATGTGGCCCAAACCTCAGTAGCAGCTTCAGGAAACAGCCGAAACCTCTACAAGTTGCAACTTCGGCAGTATAGCTAAGCGTCATTTTATAGCAAGAATTAGTGAAAATCTTTCGCGCTTATGACTTAAAGTGTATCAGTTTTTTTTAAAAAAATATCTCACAAATACGCTCCGATACAGAAAAATCAATGCGTAGTTTTTGTTAAAAGTTTTCAAGTAACAACTACAGGTAAAACAGTTTGAAATAGTCGAATGAATTCTCGGAAGCAGATTTCGATAAACGCCTGAAGGGATTTGAACACTGTTGAACACTGGAATTAAAACCTCCACAGAACAAAAAGCTTTTGTAATAACAAGTTTTTTACAAAAACTTGGAGACAAATTAATTGAACTAACAAATTTTTAAAAGGCTCAAAATCGGGATTTCGGTACCAAAATTATCAAATTCTGGAAAATTTAAAGAAAAATTTTCTTTAGAAGATAATTATTACAATTGGTGATATTAATCAAAGACAAGCACACAAATTAGACAGACCAAAAAATTTAAAACTGGTTTAAGTTTTGTTTCCGTTTTAAATTAAGCGGGTTTTGTCATAAATCGAGAATCAATTTAGTAGAACATTATATGGTTGGAGGGTACACAGAATAGCAGGTGTGTAGTTACATCGTAGATGTATATTATAATTGACAATTTATTCGGATTGAGGATCCTTCAAATACGGAAGTTTTCCTCATTATGATTGTCGTCTTAAGTCTGAGAACAATCCTTGGCTTCTTAATGATTATTATAATTATATTATATATTATTGTCACTTATTAAAATATATCTTCGTAAGAGCGCGTTTTCGACATTTAGGGCTTCTTAAATGGCCAATGAAGACCTAAAATAAGAAAGAAACTAATGCCAATTGCGAACTATGCCCTATTTTTTCCTTCTGCATGCTTTGCAAGCTAATTCTTAAACTAAATTGGTAGGGGGTTAAATACATATTTTTAAGGAGAGTTACGCTTTTCTCTTATTTCTTTTGGCCAATTCTTTTCTTCTTCACTTCTGTTATTGCAATACATAACATATCTTCTTATTATTATTTTGTGAAACCCACGAATATATTGCATCGTCATGGCACACGTCCGAGCTAAATTAAGGGGATGGGAAATGTGAGTGGGTGGCGGCTTCGTTGCATGGATATGGAATCGCGCAAAGGACAAGTTATGCAATCTTATGTGTATTCTTTATTTGTGTGTGGGTGAATTATGTGAATGAATGAATGAAGGAATGGGTCATTGTACAGATGGAGGCTAAAAATGTAAATCAGGAAGTATAAAGCGTAAATGAAACAGAATCGCAATAATAAATGAATCAAACCTAGAACTTACACTGAGAAAAATAAGCCAAGCATTTCTTTTAATATAATATTCTAGGCTATAGAAAGTAATGAGATTTACTAACTCTTTGCTTACTTAAGCATAAAATGGTCTTGTTTATAAATATCTTACGATTGTCAATCCTTTTAATATCAGGAATACCCTTTAAGGCTTTACAATCCGCATAACCTTCGTACGGTATAATTTACGGCACGGTAACACATTTAAGTGTTATACCTACATAAATAATAACTGTTATATATAAGCACCAGTCACTTTAATCACGGCCAGCCTATTGGTTTGAGTGTTGTCCTTTCGAATTCGCATCATGTCGATTCTTATTCCATTCCATTTTCTCGGAATTACGAATACCACAATCATGGAACGTGCTCTTGCCAGCAATGATGCCAATCAAATTTTTTTTCGTTAGAATCATTCCAATTTAGTCCGAATCCAAGTCAAAGTCAGAGCAACAGTCACAAACTCAGTCTCAGTCTTTTTCTAAACAATGCGATTGCTATGATTTATTCTTCAAAACAAAGAGTCAAATAAATTCGATTTGTTCACTTTATTCTCCGTTTGTCACGTTTGCAAGAACTAGAAATTGGTTATAATTTGAGCAAAAGTACAAAAAGGGACAAAGATTTCTTTCTACCAAATCTCTAGAGAGGGAAAAAATATATTGTACTTCAGAGAATTTGTGAAACTTTTGGTAATTTTCAACTTGATATTTCTTATTAATGAGTTTAATTAAGATCTCGGGAACTGTTAAATTCTTAAATTATTATATGCTTACATACTCAAAAATGGTAAAAATGGAATTATTTTATTATGAAGGGCTAATGTTTGATTTTTCAAGAGGCGCATAATAATTTTGTGTTCTATTACGGATGTATCCTGCGAATGCTACCCATAAGGTAGTGTTAGGGTGTTAAAAGAGGGCAACCTCTTATCTCGGTAGGAGTTGATGAAAATGAAATTTATGGAAATTATTAAGAAGTATCCTGCAATCCTCAATTAGTAGTCGCAACTTTAATGTAATCCAACTCTAAGCTATGTAAGAAACATATTTAGTTATATTGTAGATATATTGCGTTATTCGATTATTATAAAATCTAGAAGGTTAGCATTTGAATTGTTTGAAAAAAATTTCAATTAAATTAACTCCGCGTTTGATATTCTCACTACTGATTACCTCCCTCCCGAAACATCTGAAATAAGTGCCTTATATAAACATACTCCACCGCTGAATGAATGTCTATAAGTCTAGATCTAGATCTGGAATGGGAATCGAGAATCGTAAAGCATGGTTATGCATGTACGCATAACTCTGGACCTATTTTCGATCAGGGTTTATTTTGTGCATACTCACACGTAGACACACACACACGTACGCACACATACCCACACATTCCCTCAAAAAATGAAATACATTCCTGTTAATTCATTTGTTCTCGTATTTGTTCCGAATCATTTGTAGAAACTGTCATTGTGGTCGACTCATCGTGGTTATCCGCCTGTTTAGCCGGTCAACAATATTCGCTGTATTTCTGGCTATACCATCGGCCAACAACATTACCGTTATTATGGCCATCATCATCATCGTAATGACTTTCACGACTTGACCAAAGTCAATGAGTCGGTAGATCAAGTGACAGCAATGCAATCTATTGCAATCATGCTTTTGTTCTTTGTTGTATCTGTATTGTTGTTGTTGTTGCCGGTAAGATGTTGCTTTTGAAATTAATTATGTCGAAATGTTGCATACCATCATTTGTTGTTACGGTTGTATACATTTCCACCAACCACCCAACCCATTTAATCAGACTGACCCTTTACCAATACTGAAGCTTTAGAGAAAAAGTAGACCTGAGGCGAGTTATCAATACTAAACAACAGCTGGTCATTCCGAAAAGTACCAGAATGAGTACAGTCATTTATTACGAAAATTTATTATGAATTTTAAAATATACCGGGGAGGAATAAGTCTATTTATCAACTTGAAATTGAGTTAATTACGCTTAAGAAGTTCAATTAATAATTGATTTTGGAGCGAAAGTGCTGGGAAGAGCCAAGATGGGATCATGGAAGATTTTTTGGATAAAATTATAAAGATACTAAAGAGTATTCTTAATATTTAAGGGGGTTGATAAGATAGTGAAGACCTTTCGTAAAATAAGGGAGGTAAACGTTTGCTTCGAGAAATGAGAATAGACGCGTTTATGTACTCGGTAAGGTGGTACACAGGGAATAAGGTACGTTGGCGGAGAAGAGCATGATATATGTGGTTGTAAAGACAGTTAATTTCACTCGCCTTTGAACGGGAAATGAATGTTTCTCACTGTAAATCAATAAACACACTTATGTTCTTTTTAACGAGAAAATTTTGTTTTAGGTCCTTATTTTTCGTTAATCTCCTGCATCCCGTGGAATTCATGTCTGTGCCACTCCCACTGTTCCTAATAAATTTCATCAATTGTTATCTAATATTCCGCATTCTTGCCCTCTCCCCACCACTATAAATCTCTTCTTTCTTTGATGATATATTGCAACTTCAAAAGCTCGCACGATAGGGTTTCCTATAGGAATTGAATATCGTTGCATTGCATCAAAAAAACATTGGACATTTTTTAGGATATTATAATATTTTGACCAGGACTCCTTGAAATTATGAAATTATGAAATTTGCATCAGACTTTTAGTCCCTAAAATTAATCCCTGAAAAGCCCCAAAAATTGCTAGGTCTCGTAATTATTACTTATAGAAAAAAACGGGGTGTGATTTACTGATTTTACTGGCCTTAAACGCGCACAAAATTAAACTTATAAAATCAATTACTTCTCAAATTATTTTAAATGTATGCCGTATGTATGTGTGCAGTCCGTGTTCGTGGCCCCGTTCCATCCCCATTTGTCCTCCCTTGCCGACAAGTGTTTCTGGCCTGCATGTGCTTTTAGCCAAGTTTTACAATTTCTTCTCTGTCTATCTGCATGTTTGTCTCTGTGATTATTTTGAGTGCAACATATGCCAGCAAGTGTGGCACTGCGTATCTGTGCCAAGCAAAATTTATGTGCTGCAATTGAAATTTTCATTAAGAAAGAATATTAAAATTACTCGAATAGCGTTGCGCACATCCGAGGGAGTCTCTGGTTGGCGCGGTTGTTCTACCAAAACAGCAACTCTTTATACGTCTGTTTTTGCTTATCATTTCCTCCTTACCCGTTCTTCCTTTTCACACAGTTGTCACACACTCGCCGACTCATTTTGACCGTCATTCCCTTACTCGGCTTTTTGTCTGTCCGCTGATGTTTTGGTTCTTTGAAAAATCAGTCCATAGTATTACTGCTACTGCTGAAGACCTAAGTGCGGATGTGGTTTTGCTTGCCGAACATCTAGAAAAGGGCCAAGGCAGGGTGGATTAAGGGAATCACTCACTTCGTACGGAGTATTGCCAACGAAAGAATAATTCCTGACAGGCAACGGTCGCCCGACCAACAGACCAACCATTTTCTTAGTTTGGTTTAGGTGAGTTATTTTTCGTTCCATATTTCGTTCTACTGGTAAGTATGTGAATGTGGGAGCGTGTACTTGTGGAATGGAAGTATGCCCTTTAGAGCGGTGATGCCATCAATCGGTTGCAAACTAATACCACGTGGTGGAAAGGATTGTAAACGTTAATGTCGTAAGTCCGAAGAGGATATGAATATTGTTTTCCAGCATAACATTTCTTACATAATATTGACGTGGTGTTGTTGTAGTTGTTATTATTGTTGTTGTTCATGTCGTTATAGCCAATGTAGCATTTGTTTCATCGCATTCCTTCATTGCCCCCCCACACATGACGCAGATCTCCATATTTTTCTAATTTAATTACGAGGAACAAAACAACAAAGAACGAATGAACGAAGACGGGGCCATCTTGAATTGTTAATAAATATTTCATGTTTTCATAGAATTTACAATATTCTTCACTTGTTACGAGATAATTTTAAGTGCGAGGAGAGGAGAAAGATAAAACATTTAGAACAGAAGAAATATTCACAAAATTTCTTAACAAATAATTATTTTAATTATTAAGACAGAACCAGAATGGAATATAACATAAAGAACAATTTACTGTAGTTCTGCCCGGTGAACAAAATCTCATAATTTTGATATTTAAGTTTAGTTTTTTATTTCTGTAAAAAGATAAAAACCCTCACGCCATTAATTTTCAACAGATCTGCTCACGTATTGCTTTAAACTTTATTGAGCTATTCACCCACATCTTTTCCTTAGATTTTCTCGAGATCATAATCCGTATGTTACATCTGATAAAACAATAATCGTCGTAAATGTTCGCAAGAATTCGGTGAGTTCTTCGCTTGGTAGCGGCAGTATAACAAAATTTTCCCCAGGGAGTGTTATGTTGGTCTGAAATTCGATAACTTCCTGGAAAATATTCAAGAATTTTCGTTTACGTTTGGAGGGCTAAACGCGAATGGATATACCGTAGATATACCTTTCAGCAATACTGGGATAACAGCTGAATAATCTTCATGGCGTAGATTATTTTCTTTTATGCAGGCAGTAAAGTTTTACTAAACTATTAATTCTAATATAGTACACTCTTCGAGGAAGCATATAATCGTGAGTATTTATAATGCTCTTCAACGAAAAGAAGACAAAACAAAATATGAAAATGACTTGAAATTTACGAGAGAAATTTGCCACTAATCCAAAACCGTATATGTACTTCTAGAGAAACTGCTCATACGTGGCAATCGGGATAACGGAATTCTCTTCTACAACAATTGGTAAATTGTCCGACTTGTTGGTGAGGAGGAGTTGGGGGTAAGGAGGTTAGTAACTATGATAAGACCACTTACGTGTACTTTTGATGTGGTGGCAATTTTTGCAAATAATAACAATAACACTAAAAGTTAAGAACTTCCAGCAGTTTTGTGTGTTATCGCAAAATGAAAATAAAAATGTCTTTCTAACCACCCACTGTTCACAACAACATCAACAATAACATAAGAAAAAACTATAAGAACACCACTACTAACAATAACATTAACTGATATAATAATGGCAGTAACTGCAATAACACTGACGGAAACTATAACGAAAAAATCAACAATAACTGAAACAACAATAGCAATAGTAACAAATATAGTTACGAAGCAAATTACACGAACATGACACGAATCATTGGTGAATGATTGACGAAAGTCTAAATGCGTTAAGATGATGTTGTTTCCTTTGGAGTTATTTTTGACATTTTATGGAATTTTCGAAACAATTAATGGAAAACACAATAAAATATTCTAAAATAGTTGTTTAAAAATTCCTTTACTATTAGATAAATTTACTAATTCCTCCACACGTCACTGACATGTCACGCAAGATTCGTTCATGAAACAGAGAGTTTGTTCAGGATATAGTTAAAAAAATGAATGAAAAAATGAGCAGCAGAACCCATAAAATGGTAACAAGAAGTGAATGAATGAAGAAGAAATAAATAATGAATAAATGAAAGAATTAAAGACGGTAAAAATTATATCCAAGGATGGGACAAAAGCAAAAATTACAATAAAAGATTTTTCATCTGAAAAAAAACAACAGTAAACAAAGGCGACCGGAAATTCAAACGATCTTGATAAAAAGAATGTACTGGAGCAAATGAATGATACTTGAATGTGAAAAGCGACGGCAATGTAGGCTACTTATAATTAAGAGTATACTCAACATCGCCGTCGACATTGAACCAAGAGCAACCCCAGTTAGTGGCAGTGTCAAATCATCAGTCGAATGCCCGACGGTTAAAAGTGTAAGGGGCGAATAGGGAAATGGTGGATGGCAAAAAGCGAATGGCAAATGACAAACGATAAACGGTAAACGACGGCCTCGCTGCACGGTGCTGTTGAAGTGTTTTGAGTGGAAGAGCAGGCTGCTGTCAGACAGGCGATAGATGCACGTTTAGGCACGAGTAAAATGTTAACTAATTGATATTTGAGACCTCTCCATAATATGATCAAATGAGCTTTGAAGCTATTGTAATCATTATTCTGGCCAAAGTAGCCTTAAATGTGGCAATATGCCATCGATTCAGTAGAGCAATGTAGGGTTCTCTCTCCACTTTGATAAAATCTGGTAATTCGAAATATCATATATTTAATAAAATTATCATAAAAGTAATGTTATAGGTGTTAGGGATATCATATTTTCCAATAGACTCATAAAAATTTTTCTACGCTATCGCTGTCGCACTCTTGAAAGACTTCATTGACCTCTAACGTCAACATTGTTGTCAATATTTTGTTAATTCTTATATCAATCTACCAGACTTATACGAGCGGTAGTATTGGTTAAAATTACCTCAAGTGAGCCAATCGTTCCGCAAGGCTCTCAAAAATTGGGAAATTGTGACAATTTATACATAAAAATCTTAGCTAACACCCTTCACCTTCATTTAATGTCTCCCTCCATCATCACTTTATGATACATTGCGCAACATTAATATAAAAATTTAATAAATAATAATTCATGTGAACACATTACTTCCCCAATCAAGTTGAAAGAATTAAGCTGGTTGAAGAAAATTTATAACTTGAATTGTTTAAACTTCCTCGTTTTGTCCCCGCTAAGTTACGTTACGTCATCATTGAAAAGTTCTTTATAACATTTTTAAAATATTATTAATTCTACATAAAAAAGGCTTAAATCAAATCGTATCCAAATCCTGTTGGGATATCGTTGGGGTTATTTAAAGAATTTATGTACCTGAGTGAATCCGCCTGAGTCGCTGTTAGCTCCCATTTTATTGCCACTCTTATACAGACCGCGAACCAGTTAGAACCTATAAATTTTTCTTATTCAATTTGAATAAACCCTTAAATTATTTTTTATGATCAATTATATCGTATCTTTACGAGGAAATGAAGAAAGCCTTCTGAAGGGACTACTGTGATAAAATATGATATCATAACCATAGCCAAAAGTTGTCCTTAAACAGTTTTGGAGAAAAAAGCAAATTTCCTTCTTCTTTTCATCCAGGATTTTTTTGCCATAATGCCTTTTACTTCCATTTTATATTTTTAGAACGGACCCTGGCCGACTTTTTATATTTACATTTTTTTATGTTTACATATTAGAGTTTTGGATTTATACAATACGAGTCTACGAGTCTACCAGTCTCAAGGTCTCCCTCCTTAACCCAAAAACACCCAACGAAAATGCATAAAATTCAAAAGCTTCATAAAATGTTTGATAGTATAAAGTCACGGCAGTCATCGTCGATTAAATCTCGACGGCAGTTGAATGAATACAGGAACATGTAGTATGTTTTAAAAAACTACATATCCCGATACCCTGACGGACCAAGTAAAGTTTTATTTTCTTTATCGTGTCAAACGTGAAGGGTAATAAAGTGGAGTAAAGTAAACCCTTTAGCCTCACCGGTGTGTGGATTTGCTATAGGAAATTATCTGACTCCTCAAGTATTTTATTTAATGTAATGTAAATATGTATGGGACGGTTTAGTGTGTGGTGGACAGTATTATCAAAACGTAGGATTAATATATCAAACGGTGTAAATCAACATCTGTCAATAACAGAATCAGTTGAAAATTTTTGTGTATACTTTTAGGCTGACGTTTTACAATTACTATTCCGATCCTATGTCGTGCGAGGCATTCGCCTTTGATGATCAATTAAAAATATTTGCCCGCCTGAATTCGCAGAAATTTACATTATTTATACTTATTGATATCAAATTTCAATATCCGCAGTTTAATAGATTCCAAAAACTCATCAAATTTCGTTCTGAAAATATAAATTTTGTCTATTTTACCATCTCAAGACGGTTTCCATTATACTTTATTTAGTTTTCATATTAAAAAATGATAACCCACGTTTGATAAGTCTTCTGACGAAGTTGGTCGCCATGAGTTGATCCAATCTTGCATGCCTCTTCCATCCCATGACACCATCTTTTCTCTTCCATTCGTAGCGAAATTGCTTTTTGCTTTCTTTTGTTTATTCCTCATTCTTTATTCTTTCGAAAAATATTAAAAAACTCATTTCAAGCTGATGGAAAGATTTTCGTGGATAACGATTTTCATAAAAATTCATAACTGAAACCGAAACAGAACGAAGCGAGCAGAACAGAATTTTATGTCATGCTGTTTTTGATTTCTGACATCACTACTAGTAGTAATGCTTGTGTTATTGTGTTTTGTAAATCCAAAAAAATTGTTTCGTTAAATTAGATATCGGCAGTGGTCGTCTGTGAGAAAGAACCATTGCATTTGCTCCTTGCCCCCTTCGCAGCTAAGCGTCGTTATCTCTTATCCTTCGTATACCAGCCAATATCAATTTTCATGTTTTCAATATGTGGTAACGCTTATATATATTCATAATTTTATTTGGTATTGATATTTTTGTTAAACTTCATCACACTTCATAAATTGTTGAAATTAATGGAAGGGAGCCGGAAGCTTTTGATTTTAATTGAAGCAAATTTTCCTAAGTTTCTCGTATTGAATGATAATCGATAGAGCTGTAGGACGCCAACGGAAGGAGGACAAGGACGCTAGTTATCTAACTAATCCAACCCAACATATTTTTTCAGAGCTGAGTTGTTACGCTCCTAGAAGTCGGCATAAAGAAACTGTGCTTTAGAACTCCAATGCAAATGTGGTCCACCATCCATGTGTTAGGAATAAAAACTCGATACCACCAAAAACTATAAACAATCTAGTTTCGTACAAATTTATATAATCAGTACGGGTCATCTCCTGTATGAGAAAATGGTCACAGCTCTCTAACGTCTTTTACGTATATTTCACGAAAATTTGCCTCTCGCTAGGTTTTTGTCTCAACTAAAGAATTACTATTATTATTACTACCTTTGGATTATATTTAATCTTTCAAAAACCTTTATACAAATGCACACATTATTTTATGTATTTATTTACATTTGTATATTTGTTTGTATTGCATTGTGTGTTTTGTTTTTAAAATAATGTATTATTTTGTATTAATATTTTATAGCCTTTTATCTTAACCATGTCTCGGCCATAAGTTGAGGACTTTTTTCGTTTCGGCCGTTTTGCTTTATTGAGATTCTTTGAGATTCGGTTTTGTCTACACTGATATTTTTCTGGTATTCATTTTAGAAATTTTAATTAAACTACACTATTGTTAATCTATCTTATTAATGTCTGATCTATGTAATTTTATTCGATATAATTTCATTTCAATTAATCAAATTTTTGTTTCAACAATAAATATTTTCATTGTTTTCTGATCAGACGCTTACCATTTGATTGTCGGTCGGTTGACTTATAGCAATTTTAATTTGTTTTATTTTTTGATGCAACATTGTTCAATGAATGAATTGTCGACAACATAAAACAAAAACGGAAAACCAAATATGCACAAAAATTCCTCAAAGGCAACAAACAAAATGGAATTCATCAGATGTTGAAATTGATGCAGCTTTTGCGGTCACAACAAAAATTACAATAATAATAGCAGTAGTAAAAACAAGAATGAACTTTTATTCTAACTCTGTGCGTTGCGTCAACCAAAGCACGCACGTATTTTTCAGTATTTTAGCAAATAACGTAGAACGATTGACCAGAACAACGAATGGAAATTCAAATATACGCATTTACACACACACACACGCACACATGTTTGTGTCGAAATATATTCTCCATTAGGCACAGACGCACAGATCATCTCATGGATAGACCCGCAATTGAATCGAATATAGTCTGTCACATCGAGAAAATTAAAATAGTTTTCTGGAAAATAAAAGCAATACATTTAGCATAAATTAAACCGAAAATGCAACCAATGACACCGCATAAAACCATTTAAATATTTACGAAAACACATATAGGAGTCTCTAGAAAACCAAACGTTGGCTAAAAATGAATTCTTTGAAGATAAAGAGAGCGTAAAACCAAAACATGATCACATATTCGTTCCATTCCGCGCATTTCTCGTTCCTTTCTTCTTTTTGAAACGCACACAGAAACACAAACGTTCGCAATCCATTTCTTTAAATTCAGACGTCTCTCAATCGAAATCTGCCATCGATCATTTTATTGAATTTTTTTTGCTTTAACAGACATGCATGAAAAGAAGTGAATAGCCTCAAAACATGCTCAATCCAATATTTCAGGTGATGGCATCTCCATTGTATCCATTTTTATTGAAAAAAGTGCACACACATTGGCACCCACACACTGACTGGTGTCGGTGTTATTATTTCGTTCTATATTATTTAACTCAAACGTAACGTGGTCGTCTGTAACGTAATTGCATAAATTAATTAACATTTTTTTATGTATTATATAGTCGCAATATTATAAGCCGTTCGTGTCATTATTTATGAATATCAACCACCCGCTGCGAATTTCTGTGTTGATTTTTGCATGTGTTTTGTATGTGCCTTTGTCCGTCTGTGTGCCTGTGTGTGAATTCAGGCTTTCTCTATTATTACATTTGTTTAAACCTTAACGCTTCATTTGTTATTTTATTTTTTAAGTACGAGAACAAACAAAAAACTCCAAACGTGACCTGCCCTTTAGGAAAAATGCTCGTAATTGTAATTGAAAGATTAAGCATTGATGTGATTGATAAACGCTAAGATAGCGTCGATTTTCTTAATACTATATATGCAAGTAATACGAAAAGTCTTAAATTCCATAAAAATACAACTTTCATATCAAGGTTTTGTATCGAGAGCCTTAAGGTGGCGCAGCCTTTTAACAATTGCTTTCCTTTGAAAGCTTTTCGAAAATCTTGATCTTACTTGTTTTGAATTACATTCTAGCAAACTCATAATCACGCAATCCTTTATAAATTTATGAAAAGAATGATCCGACATTTCTGATATTGACTAAGAAATCCTTGCTCTTTTAGCAAGCAAAACATTAAGTATCAATGAACTTTAAACCTTCTGACTAATAATCGCCTACTTACTACCCCTTCTACTTTATGGAACATAAACCAATTAGTGGTGTGCATAAACCCATTCATCAGCATACTTCTAGTAGTATCGGCCCATGTTCTGACACGGAAGAGAATAATATTTTGTTCAAATGTTTAATCGTTTCTGAATTCCTGGGGAAGTTTGTTGTGCTAAAGCAAATTGAAGAATACAAATTTTAACAATTCAAAAATCCATTGTTGATAATTTTTTAAATTCGCTCGTTTCCCTAACTCTTTCTTAAATCGCCTACTATTCAATTAATTATAACAGTTAGCAGTTAGAAGTAACTGCTGAGTTAAAGCTAATGAAACCAGTTAAAAATTGGTTTTATTCACTAAATTTCATTACCAGTTAACAGTTTTCTGTGGAAATTTCTTCAAATTGTCAAAAATTTTGTTTCTCTTGTTTAAGTTTCGAAAGCTAAACGTCATTGTAAATACAAAAATCTGTTAGAAACTAGAAATCAGTGACTGCTATTTTCGATGACCATTGAAACGGAAATCAACAATTGGGCAGTATTGCGAAATCATTGTGTTCTAAAGAAATATGTCAATTTCTACAAACCATAAGATGTCTTGAAGGGCTTGACACTGGTATAGCAAAATTTTTTCGGTGACACAGGTTTCTATTTGTTCTTGACTGAAATAAAATGGTTGCATCCAATACATCTTTAATAAGTATACAATACGTTTTTACAGCTCTCTATTTCATAATGAAACGTCCGTTTGTAACAACACTAATTCCGCCTTGACCGCAGCACACACACCCAACATCCATAATATAAATTTATGCATTAAATCTGATAGCCAGCGGGCTGCATACGCCCGGTTTTTATGGTTAACTTCTTCTTGGATTATAAATTTTAAAATAAAATTTCTGTTTCAAATAAACATTAAGCTTAAGTACGGAGCGATAAACACCGATGAATGAAGATTGCCAGTAAAAAGTGAGTGTGGAACTATCCATTGTGGAACTACACAAATTTTTAGCATTAAAGACCCTTTAGACATAAAGAACATATATATAACTCCTCTTGAGGACACTATTCTAAAGTAGTTGGGATCATATTTATCAATCGGCGGATAGGCGTTACTTTTGACAGTATGTCCTTGCTTAAATATTGAACTGAATGTAAAATCGTATCTTTGAAGAAATCACCATAGGGAAACATAATATTCGCACCGAATCTCATTAGGACACCTTGTAATCGGGATTTCCACACTCTGAAATAATTCGAGATAATTCTGAGTCAGAATATATAGAGTTGCCCATACTGGTTACGCCTGCTGAAATGTGTTATAAACGGAGAAATAAAACGAAAATAATCTATATCATTCTATATTTACTCTTATGGTAGGATATAATCAATCTTTCAAACCACTGCATTAGGGATGGCTAGGGGCGAAGGGAAAGCTTACTATTTGCCCTAATCAATGTTCATTCATCTTAGACTACCTAAAATCGATTTCGAAACCTCCATCTTTCTCATCAGAATTCCCCATATTGAAAAATAGTATAAAATTATCATTTTGTTATATTTTGATTAAATAGTATTTTGCTTAAAACTTTTTTTCTGTAAAGAGTTAGTTTTAGTTCCGAGTGAAGAAAGCTAAATTAACAATAATTCCCAATTAAAGGTCGAATTTAAATATAATTGAGAGTGAAGAAAGTGGATCTAAATACAATTTAATTTATTCGATTTATAAAATTAATTTGATTCGTTCGAGATTTGTTTTAATACGAAACTCCATTTTCCTACTGGGTTATTCGTTGTGGGAACATTGGTTGGAACAGAAGGGTGGAGCTTACGTGTGTGTGTGAATTTGTAAATCCATTGTTGGCGATGTTGTTGCCACGTGACGAGTTTTCACATACACAACAAATATTACTTTAATTTATTAACGCTTTAGTGAAAAATCTCTTTGATATTTCATATGCATTTTGTAGAAAATAATTACAAGTTTTTTAATTAAGCCAAAGGTAATTCATTCGTTGAAAGAGTCACGTTTTACGTGAAAATAAGTTTTTAAATTTTGCTATTTTAAATAAATTAAGTTAAAAAGGCTAGTAGTCACTATCGCTTGCGATAATTGACTTTCACCGCATTAAAAAAATATTAAAACTGTTCGGTATGTTTTCTGCAATTAACAGCAACGAATTCTCTCATAAAAAATTTAAACAGATTTTGATATTTTTTTTAAATTTAGCGCATTGATTGATTTTTTTACTTTAACATATTGGAGTCAATTTCTTAAATAAGTGGGCGTGGGAACTCTCCAAGACCTAAAAAATCCCCAGACAGCTCAACATGATTTATTTATTTATCTAATTTCGTGACAATCTTTTTCCTATTTTTTCTCTTCTCTTAATTTCTTTTTTAATTATTTTTCCTTTTTTAATTAAGTGTTATTTCGTGTCCCTTTCTTTCTCTTTTGTTTGAATTTTTAAATAAATTATAGTAGTATGTATCGTTTGCATTTTTATTGCCATTTTTGTTTGTTCATTGTTGTTTTTGATATTGTTGTATTTTCGCTATCAAAATTCACGGCCCATGAATTAATTCATTGATTTCGCTGGCAGCGTGCCGAAGCATTCCTTTTCAAAACGAAACAATTGAGCCAAGATCAAAAATTTGCGAGCGATATCAATAGTGTCGGCATCAACAGCAGTGTCAGGGGTGTGCTGTGCGGTTCTCAACCTGGCGGGTGCGAGGCTCTCAACGCCAGCAGCACTGCGGCTGCTGCATTCATTGCTCGCCTGCATTCAAGGATTGAGCGGACGGGTAGACTTTCAACTCGTTTCAAATTTGACGGTGTCGCTTTAAAAATAATTGTGTATACGCTTATGTGGGGATGTGTGTACTTGCATGTTTATGTAGTCGGACGTATGTGTAGTCTCAATTTTCAGGTGATAGCCACTTTCATTAACAATAATTACATACAGTCTGCGGCACTGTATCGATCATTTTTTCTCTTTGTTTACTCGCCAATACTTCGTTTTTTTCTGACTTTGCCCGAGGCGATTCAGACGAAATTTTAAGGAAATTAAATTAAGAAAAGCGTTTAAATGTTCTCATCGTACTGTCTTTGTCTCTGTCTTTTCCAGAAAAATTCAATATTGACTACAAGAAATTGAGTGTAATTTAAGAATCCTTGAGAGAATGTAATTAAACCACATTAATATTTGATAAACACTAATGCCTGGCAGAATTTTGAATAAAAGCTTTGACCTTTTTTTAAATGGTAAATTTTTATATATATTTTTTACATTTATTTTTATTATTTATATAAAAATTTAAATTCGTGAAAATATTTGTTAATACAAAACATTGGAAGAGATCGCATATTTTCTTTCAATTCGCTTTTAATAATGCCAGAAAGACTTTTAGCCTTTCGAAATTAGTTAATTTTTTGAAATATTCCAAATTTTTTTAGGCTGCGTAAATGATAATCCTATGAAAATTTTAAGTAGTTTGAACGGGAGAGGCATTAAAAGTTAATGATTAATAAAAATTATAATTAAGAATATCAAAAAATATAAAACCTGATTACGAGTTTCATAAATTTAATTAAATTATCGCATAATTACTAAAATAGCCGACAGCTTAGGTTTTGAATGAGGCATTGATTACCTGCCGGAATCTCAGAGATCACAACCTCATACAAACACACTTTAAAATATTTCACATTTCTTGTTGGTTATTTTGTTCGATAAAGAAAGCCTAAATCCAAAAAGTACAAAAATAACAAAAAAGAATAACAAATAGCCGAGCTCAGCAATGCTTGATGAATATTTTTTATTGATATAATTTGCATAAATTTACTTTGAAACTCTCCATATCCTGTCGAATATTTTAGCTTATTCCTTCGTTGTTATTTCGATTTCCTTTCGCTTTGTTTTGCGTTTTTCCTAGCTGCCCTTGCATAAAACAAACAATCTGCCCGGGACATTGCTATTATTGCCGCCAAAGTCCCTTAGGTAAGCCCTCTGCATAGCCTTCTCCCTCTCCAACTTATCACTCGAATCTAGTTACTACCCCTTGTGTTCGTTCAGCCCCTGCAACGGGTTTTTCGCTGACTTTGAACTGGGTGAGTGTGGCTTTATGCGGCCAGCTTGCAACAGCCACAAGCATCCTGTGGTTCGTGCTATAAATTGTTACCGGAAGTAAAATCTAAAACGTAGTCGGAGGCAAACGGAAGTCATGTCGAAACTGTTGTTTTTGTAATAAATTTTGTGAAAGTCTTGCGAAGCTTGCGAGAAATACCACAAGACGACTAGGAGGAGAGGGAGAGAAGGCGCAGTTTTTGATGGTTGAACAGCGGTAACAGTAGTAGAAGCCAACTTTGTTATTATATCTCCCACTTGTTTTTGTTTTTTGATAAATTTTATTCATTATCGTTGTTTTGTCATTGCCGTCGATTTCTGTTTTTGACCATTATTGTCTTTATTAAGTACCCTTAATTAAGTATTTATTGTCACTCAATGAGCATAGAAGAAGCAGACGGTGTTTGTTGTATTAAAAATGCCATAAATTTCTGATTAAGGTAATCAATCAATAACAGAATCTGGCGATATTTATGAAAATATAGCAATGAACGCATGTGAATGTAATGTCGCAAAGGCATTACGACACTGATTACATAAAATAATTTAATATTATACTCTTAAGCTTTAATTTTAAATTAGTGTTGCTTTTTAAAATATTCTGTTCCTTCGTTGTTCCTTTGCCTATACTTTATTATTATTATTATTTATAAACGAGTTCGCGTCTTAAGTTTTTGCCCTCAGAGTAAGGAAGTAAACAAAACTGAATTGACTTATGGCTTATTGCTTATGGCTTCCTGGATTTCTTTCTCTCGGGATTTTCAGTGAATGATTTCCTACTGGGCAGCATATTTTTATTATTTTGCATATTTTTATTATAATGCCAAGAGATCGCTCCCCATCCTCCATATTTTCCCCAGTATTTAAAGCGAATTTCTTGCAATTGTACTCATTGTTGTTGTTATTGTTATTATTATTGTTGTTATCATTGTTAATGTTTCTCGTTCGAGAAGTGGCAAAATAATAAAACCGCGCAGAGTTATCCGGCTCAACAGAGTTCGTTCCACCACGGCGTTATAGCGTTTTAAAAAAAGGCGTCTAAAGACGTTATAAGTTTTCTTTTCCTGCTCCGGCTTTACTGTCTTTTTCCGCTCAAACGCACATTTTTCTAACGAAAGCTGCAGACGCTGATGGTTTTCAATGCGCACGCGAATTGAATTCAATTCCCTTTTTAATATAAAAACGTAAAACCTGAATGCATTTTATTTGTTGCACTTGCGAACAAGCAATTCTCCGTGGAATGTCTCTTCCTCTTTTAAAATTTTCTTATATAAATTTTTTTAATGTTTTTTGCAAACAATCGTACTACCCCAGGATAGAGCAAATCCTTTATTGTTGTTATGAAAATTATTTATTTTTGTATTGTGCCAATATTGAACTTATTTTTTCTCTTCTTGCCTCCTTCTTATTTTCCTTTTTCTTCTGTTTCTCTTTCCTCTTCTTATTCTTTCCACCATTGCAATTCAAAAATGCCATTAAAACTTTTAGCAGTTACCCGTAGCCAATTTCAAATCGGTCTCGGTTTCTCAAATGGTCCACGATCCAGCAGGAGATTGGAAAATTTAGGTGAATTTAGTGGTATCCGTTAAACCGATAAGTCTTCATTTTCAATTTTAAAGTCAACAGCGGCAATCCACATGAATAGCGTGGTTGACAACACTGAAAAAAAATTAATTAAAAACAACATGAATAAAATCTTAAATAAATGCATTCTAAAAAAGAATTAAATATTAAAGAAAAAGTTTTGAAGTATAAAACTTTCATATCTGGAATTACATCTAGAATCATTCCTTGTATGCTTCGTTAAGGAACTTCCTTGCCAATGCTGGTCTTGATCAAGCGTTGTTTAATTATTCGCAATGAAGCCGAAACGAAGTGTTGAAATAAGATTATTTTTCACAAAAATTTAAAAATTCTCGACAGACTGCTAAAAGCATTGGAACGGAATCATAATATATAAACCAATAAAAAATCATTCTCTCAGTGTATGACGCAATTCGACAAATAATGGATTGATAATCTTTAAAGAGACCAAACAAGCAAAGAGCAATAATCAAAAGCGCTATGAAGAAATACGTAAGAAGAAGAGAGAGAAATATTTAGAAATATTGCATATCGATTCCCAAACGATACCTAAAAACTAAATGCCTTTGAGCACTAGCATTCTTTCAACCGCCAATAAAGAAAGGCAATAATTTGCAGCTTACTGTCTTCTTGTCCCAAATTGTTTTGTTTTTAATAATGATCCGGATCTTCAGTAATCTTCAAGGATATCAGAAAATTTTTATTGATATTTTGAATATTTTGGATTCAATAAGAAAATTTTTTGTATTAATATGAAAATTAAACACTTGCATAATTGATATTATTTGGCCATGAAAACCTTTATTTTTCAAACCCACTAACAATAATAAAAAATATATAACCACAGGGACATTAAAATACAACAACATACAACACTGTCATTTATGATTGTATTTCAACATTGATACGATTGCTATTATTACTAGTCGGGTTTCCTATTTTCATCTATTTAAAAGTAAGTAGGTGTAATACAACACTCCTACATCATAAACCACGCATGTCTCGATTCATAACCATGATGATTAATATTCAAACGGAACACCCATGAGGGAAGGATATGGTTGCGTTGGTTTTTTATATGCGGTGACCCATTTTTCAATTGAGTAACGATTATGAGTAATGAACTCCTTACCGATGAATGTCACTAAATTGTGGAACGTGCTCGTTTATGGCGCAGAAGGATATCCTTGGTTTTGCAGTGAATAAAAACGGAAAGTGAAAGCAATCTTCGAACCTTTCTCTTAGCTCCCTTTTCCTAAATTTCTTCTTTGCTGATCATCTTCGGTTCTTGCTCTCTCACTCTCTCTCTCTCTGCTCTCTAACTTCCTCTCTCTGTCTTTCTCTCTTGCGCTTCCATTATTCGTCATAATTCCTCACGAAGTGGCAAAATTCTGCCACAGGAAACGTGACAATTGGTAATGCTTTAGGAATGTCTTCCTACTTTCTAACGAGCTAAAAATTAAGTAATAAATGAATAGTTGTGAAAGTGCAGATGTTTGTGGCTCGTGTGTGTAGTGGGTGGTAGTGTATATTTTTGTATGCGAAAGTAACACAACGGCTTTTTTACCTAGAGAACCTCCTCTTTGCCTTGGCGAAGTGGTGAACGTTTTATCAAAAGAAAGTGTAAGAAAATTTAAGAAACAGACTCATAAACTCGGCTTAAACCGAACAATCAACCGGAAGACTGCACGTGATTAACAAAAAAAATTATTAGATGGCAATACGGTTGTAGTATAAGCGTTTTCTGAAGGAAGATGGTGTAAATATTGGAAAAGTGAAAGAGGTTTTTGAGTGAATAAGTCGAGTGGCAGTGATTGGAATGAATGGAAAAAAGTAAGCAGCTGGCAGGAAATTGCGCTTTTCACGCTAACACTAAGTAGCGTATAACAGTCTGCTTATTCTACCATTCCTTTCTTAAGCCCTTCCTCCGTCTACAACCCTCGGAATGTGCAAAGGAAACCTGTTTCTATTAAACACGTTCTTTTTATTCTTTATTCCCTAGAGTACGAATTCTTTATTGTTGTTCCTTTCTTCTGGTTGAATCCTTAGCCATTTTTCAATGCTCGTTATTTCCATGTTTCTTATTTTTTAATACTTTTCTCTCAGTCAGTCATTTCCAAGTCTACCCGAGGGCATCTCATATATTCCTCCCACTTTTCCTTCGACCTCTTGCTAATCCTTCTTCCTTTTTTGTATGCTTTTTTTTATAAGACCGGCAACAGGATATGAAAAAGATTGGCAGCTTATTGAACACATTCGGGAAATTACAAGAGTTTTCAATCGCAAACAGTTTTCCCCTTATTTCAAATCTTAAGCATATCCGCCCTTCATAAAATTCTCCATTACTGTTAAGGCTTCTCCACGTATTGAGGAGGAGCTATTGTTATCATTCTACCTGTTTTCATACCTCGACGATGTAGAAGACTTAATCCTGTTGCATTTTGTGTTCTTTACTTTTATAGTTTCGCACCACCCTCATGGGATCGAAACAAATATAAAATCCACTCAACCAAAATTCAAGAGTTAGTTGTCTGAAAAGGAGGGGTTTATAAGTGGTGCCACTCTTTGACGTTTGATTTTCTTGATGAATACATTTCTGCACTTTTTCACATTGAGAATATATATAGAATGGAAAACTGTGATATTCCCTTAAACCCATGAAGGAAGATTGTATAATTTGTTGTGTAGCTCTTTGCTGAAGTCTTAATATAAATTGGTTTTCTTTTGCATTTTAATATGTGTACCTGATTTTATTGTAATCATCACAAACTGAATATCGTAACAATTTTATTATATCGCCAGCACAAACGTCAACCACAAATACTTTTATACTTTTATTAGCGTCGCATCCAAACGCAAATCCTAATTATAATCGCCTCACTAATCCGCTCGCATCAACCGCTTCAAATTACTCGTTGCCGCTACCAGCACTTAACGATATATTCGCTTTAGCCCGCATCATTTATTTGATTCCTGTTCTTGGTTTAACCAAATGTGGTTAAGCAGTAAACGAATTTTGCTACGGATGCAGACCGACAATTAAAAATGCGTAATTTGAAATTTTAAATTGAAACCAGTTTTTTAGTTGCGGCTTTCAAATTAGCAAAAGCAATAATAATCACCCGAAGTATCAGCGATAGCGTGCGTAGCAGCTTCAACATCAGTTGCACCAACATCATTTTGACCACCATCACCATCGTCACCAATAATATAACATCAACAGATCTCCATCATTGCCAACAGCATCGTAGTAGCAGTCGAAAACCAATCTAAAACATTGATCAATGTTATTAAATGTTGCGAATGAATTCAAATCCTTTCACACAGAATCAATTTTGTCATCTGGCACAATAATACTGAAAGTTAAAACATATTTCTATGTAAAAATAATAAAAAACGGAAACAAAAGCCATGGCAAAAATCTCGGAACGGAAAGGAAAAAATCCATGGCAAAAATCTCGTGAAATAAGAGAACTTTCGGTGATGCGGAAAAAGTATTTCAATGAGAAAAATTGAAGACAGTTGATTGCGTTTAGTACTAGTAGTAATATTGGCTCTAGCACTACTTATTTATTGTAATTATCAATGTTACTCCTATGATTAGTAACACCATCACTCCAATATTGCTATGTGCCATCACAGCTACATCCGCTTTCACCTTCCTGTCATTATCGCTATCATTATGTCTATATGTGACAGTATCGCTGCCCCTGCATCTATAACTCTCGGTATGATTATCAATATTACATTAACTATCATTGCTATCATAACTATCATTACCACTCTCAATATCACCATTAAAATCACTATCTCTATCATTATTATAACTATCACTATCACAGTTATTAACTCTGTCACTATCACTAGCGCTTTTAGCATCGTTACCATTACCACTGCCACTTTCAGTCTCACTATTTCTATCACTATATCGATTTTATCACTACCGTTATCACTTCTCGTGTCACCATCTGATTGATCATTGCTATCACTATCGCTTTTCCTATCTTTAGTGCAACTATCACTATCGTGGTCACTATCGCTTCCGCTATCACACCCACAATCATTATGACTATCAATTTCACTGTAACTGCCAATAAACCTCTCACCATTACCATCGCTACTACTGTTACCATAGTTATCATCCTTAGGAAAATAAAATAATAATAAAATATAAACACATAAATTATTTACATTTCAAGGACCACCTCTCAAACGATATCATTCAATGATACGCAGCATATATAAATACGTTATAAATATTTTACGATTACTTCTTCTTAACTTTCTTCATATTTAGTGTGCGTATCAATAACCTCAACGGCATTAATATCGCTGTGATATATGCCAAGAAATGTAAGTCTTTTACTTGGAGTGAGGACATGTCATAATAACCATTTCCTTTGTCATGAAAATTATTTAAGAGCTCCAAGCGTTCTCTCTCTTTTTCATGCTTCATTTAATTCAAATTTTACACATTTCAATATTCAAGAACGAAGGATTGATCCTTTTTCTTCGCAAAATACATTTCATATATTTGCCACGCGTGAAAAACTTGATGGTAGCTATAAAAGAGCAAGACAAATAAATATAAAGTGGAATCAAAAGAAAAGAGAGAATTTAACAAACTATTATCACAAACGAAAATAATTTAATTTTAATATAAAAAAATGAAAATCTGTCCATTTCGTTTTAGAAGGGCGGAGAAATTCGATTTTTTGAAGAATACACATAATTTCTAAATTTTTATACCCTCCATCCTTTTTCTTCATCCTTTATTTATATTTACAACTTTTTATAATTCAGTATAACTCCTAAACCATTACTTCTGGATTTATTCTCAAGCATTTCAAATAAAAAACAAACGGCTATCGAAATATATCGATATCGTCCTTGAGAATCATTGCCATGTTTTTTACTAGGCGCCATTTAGAAATCATTTACTTATCACTCCTTTTCTTTTCCACACATTTTCCTGAATGCTTCTTCTTGGGTTCAGCAATTGGGTTGGCAGCAATTCAAAATGACAAAGCACATTTTGGCATCGCTGCCAAGATAGCGCCATCAGCAACAGTGAAAAGATGTCCTTTTTCAAATGATCAAAGTTTATCTAATAGTTATTGCTGAATTTTGTTTCTGCTTTTGCAGCCATTGGTGCTCTTTTCTATAACGTTGCTCTGACTTGTATGTGGAAAAAAGTAAAAGAAAATCAATTTGAGCCTATTGAAATTATGATAACTAAAAAAATGGAAAAATGCTAACTTGGTTAAAAGAAGGTAAAAATATGAAAGAAACCAGTGTTGTTTGAGCATTTGATCACTTTCCAAACTGGAGAAGGTTTCCAACGCGGATGTATGAAGACTAATATTATTTGAATATTATCCGACATTCAAGAAAAATATAACGAATACAAAAGCGATGAAACTTAATTTTGATAAAACTAATTTCGATTAATCCCCTTAAAAATATGGTTTTGGCAAATAAGTCCATTCGGTTTATTACTTATAGTAAAATTATTATTGTAATTTACTTTTTCGTCGCATGTAGCTGCGAGGTGACATTAACCTTTATAAAACCGCATAAACTTATTTGCCAAACATATAAATGCTATTTCAATAGCCGTGCCCGCGATATTATATTCCATAATTATTCAGAATAGTTCTTATTCTTACTCTGTACAATACGATAAGATACGATAAGATTTTAAGAAGCCTTCCTTTTTTCTGAACTTAAATTCAATTTCTATTTCCCATTTTTTATATTTTTAATAATTTATATACAATATAATTCTGTTTTTACGGAACATTTACATTTTCCAGAAAAACCATTTTACGAAAGTTTGATCCAAAAAAAAATGTCAAAACCGAAAGCAACAAACTATTGCAACATTTTGAATAAAAATTAGCCAAGGAGACTAAAAACCTACTAACTGTTATCCATTTAGAAACCAATTCAACTGGTAAATCCGAATAAGAGAGTGAGAGAGAGAGTGAAGACGACGGTAGGTTGATGGTTTTAGAAAGTCTTTCTGAACTACTTACGGAGCATCTGTTGCATGTCCAGCCGATGTTGACTGGGTGCTGCATGCAACAATGGCACAAGCGCCACTAAAAAGAAAAGCAGCGAATATTTCCTATTCTTTAACTGGAGTTGTCAACCAATTGGTACGAGAAGTTTTAAGTTTTCCTCCTTGTTCGTTTCCGTTCGTTCGTTTCATGTTCGTAATATTTTTTTGTATCACTAACGGCCAAGTAATCGGCAAGAAAATCGCTAAACTCAAAAAGAAGGTCAAGACTTTCAGAAACTGGCCGCTCTGACGCCAGCCTCACCCGTTGCCACCATCGAGTTAAATTTCTGTTCCGGCTTTAACTTCGGCCGATTGCGGTTAAATCGTTCGAAGTTTTGGAGGAAAAAGTTTTTAATGCAGTTTTTCTGCTGCATTGCCGCCTGCTGCCTTCTTACAATAACGATAATAAACATAACAACATTTACAAAAAAATTGTACATAACAGCTATCCCACACCGAACTCTGCCCGCTGTCTCCTTGTGACTTTATCGCTTCTACCAACATCGCCTATTATTTCTTGTTTGAGCTCAGCTGTCGGCGGTAAGGACGTTTTAATGTCACCAACTAAAGTGAAAAGTTTTCACCAGTCACACCAGCATAACGCTCCGGAAGTGCAGAACGGCAGCCATTATCATAACCTGGCGTAAAAAGCCAGCAATGAATGCCTGCCTGAATTATGGAAATGTAATTCTGTAGTTTCACCAAGTGAAGACTATTCCGCATTATTGCGGCGGTAATAAAAAATTGGCTCAATTCGTTACGAGAAAATGTTTCAAAAAGAAACAAGTTATTAGAAAGAGAAAGAACAAAATAAGGAGCGAGTGGGACAGAAAGCGGAAGTAACAAGTACAGTTTTCGTATAAGAATAAAGCACAGTGGAACAAAAAGCCCATGAACGTAAATAATGAGCGTGATTAAGTGAAAGGGGATTATGTGAATTTGAAGGTAATTGGAAGCAATTATTGACAAATAAATTTTTAAATGTTCTCTAGAAAATTACTTGAGCTATGCTGATTTTTGCTCAAAGTTTATACGAATAGGACCAATTAAATGAAGATGTAAGAGATCCAAATAAATTTCTGAAGCAAGATTTTAATATATTTATATAACTCGAATATACAAACGCAAAAAAATGTTGAGAACCTTACACAGAAACTATGGAAAAAAGGTACAAGAATCGGCACAAGAATGCCATGGTACAAGAATATGCTAAATTTTCCAAAAAGTGACACGAGTACCAATTTCCTTTTCTATGAATCATGCGGAGTACGTCCATCCATTTTCAATAGCGGTTTGATGATAATTTGATTTATATAAGCTGCCCACCAACAACACTATATTTCCTATACCTAATAATGATGTCCCTGAGCTAATAATCATATTTGACTCAGGCACATTTTATTCAGATCCCATTAACCACAGGTTCGTTCCCATTGTTGTCGTGGTCAAAACTTTTTATCGTCCTTATCTATTCACCTAAACGACGCCGTCTTTCTAATAAAATCCGACTTATGAGTCACTCTGATTTAATTTGCAATGTTATGCCAGTATGTTTTTGGTTCTCTGAAAACTATATAAAAATCTCACAATGGCACTCTTAAGTCAAAGGCGCAACATCACTAATAGTAATCTTTTGAAGAAATATGAAGAAATAATAATCCGAGTCATCTCTGATAAACATATGAGTAAGGCCGTTAAGATTATTGAAAAGAAACATTGGTCTCTTTTGCAGGAAATTGGAACTGTATTTATTTTCGAAATTTATTCAATGTTTTTCTTTTTCAATAATGCTCAATGCTTTTATCAATGTCGTCTTATGGTTGAAATTAGTATAAAACCCACTGTACTTATGGTTTTCTCTCATCCAAGCAATAATCAAATATAATTTGAATTTCAAAAGTAACGAGAGAGTTAAAATAAGGTCGTATGCAAAATAGTTGTGTTGTTTGTTGAACCTTATCTGAATCTGGTATGAACTCAAACCGTTAAATATCACGATTTTATAATCCCTTTCCAGCGCTCCGATCGACTCCCTCGACAGTAACAACAAATTATTAAAGAGGTAGAGAAAGGGAGAGCGAGAGAGAGAAAGGGATAGCGAGACAGGTGTGGAAAGAGAGAGGGAGGAGTTGGAAATAAATGGAGGAAGGAAATATTTTCATGCACAAAATATGCAATTTCATTAGCGTTGCCGACAACATCAGTTACAACAACAACATTAACAACTACAATAACAACAACAATGGCAACAATTATAACGATAATAACAATAACATCAACCATGGGAAAGAAAAAAGGGATCCATGAAAATTAAGTGGCAGAAATAAGCTCGTCTCCATTCATTCCTGTTACTTTTTATGCGCTTCATTGAAAATTCTCAACTAATATGAGAAATTTGCATGAATTAAAAAAAGCTAAGAGAGAAAAAAGAAATGGAAATAAAAAACACTGAGTTGACGTACGCGTCGACGCCCGGGTTGGAGTTCGCGTTGGAATTAGCGCAACTGATGGGAGGAGGAGGATAACTTATTAAAACAAGTCAGTCCAAAGAGGGGTGAGTGTTGATGGAAAGGGTTGCAATAGTAAAGGGTACTGCTTTGGAAACGGAAAGAAATTGTATGGAATATTTTGAAATTCAATGACGAAGAGTAAGAAAATGGCAGTATGCTGGAACAAATATCCAAATAAAGAGTTGCAGACGCTGAGGAACAAAGTGAAAATAAAGGGGTGCAAACAAGAAAAATATTTTCGCAATTTACATTTTTTGTTAAGTATAATTAATTTTGGGAAGGGAGCATTGGGCATCGTTGGTACAAACGTGATACGTATTTATAACAATAATAATAATAGTAATAATCATAACAATGGTATGAACATTAACAAAAACGGAAAAGCAACAAGAGCAACGAAATTGTCCATAAAAAATTTGCAATTTTCTTAACAAATTATACAGCATAAGAAAGTTTTAAATAATTCAATGCGGGAGTTACAAAATATCAAGAAACATAAACAAAAACTCAAGAAGAAAAGTAGACTCTAGCAAACATCGAAGTCATCAGTCAAGTCACGCAAAATGTGAAAAATTTACACAGATAAAACGAAGCCTCTTGCAATTTTGTATTCACATTTTTTTTATCCTTTCAACAGTTTAGATTGAAGCCAGTTCCATGCCTGTGTCACGAAACCGTGGCGCGCTTAAACAACTTTTGCGTTTAAGGAAGGAAATGTTGAGTAAGGAAATTATTGAAAAAAGTGAGAAAAGTCCTTTTATATTTTTAAAAATAATAAATACTTAAGAGAGGCGTTCAAAGTAATCCCGGCATTGGACAGCCTTATTACAAATTAAGATAATTTAACAGGTATCATATGTTGAAGAGAGTTACAATGGCTGGGGAAACGATTCCGTCAATCCTCTCAACGATATTTCTCAGTTTCAAAAACTTTGTAATGAATATTAATCATTCATTTGAATAGTATTGTTATTGTTGCTAAAACACTGGTTCGCCGTTATGACCCCATATGTAAACAAGATGCTATTTAATGGCACAAGAACAGTAGGTCCCCTAAGAAATTTAGAACATCTTTTTCGGTCAACTGCAAAGTGTAATTTGTAAGAAGCAATTAAAGAAATCAAGCCGGATGGATCGTGGGATCGCGTGATCTTCGAAGTTTTATACGGCAAGCAAATGTTTCCCCCATACCGAGAATATATTGAGCTGTTCTCTTATACACATAAAAAATCGGGGGAGGAAATACAAAGAAAAAGAAATTACAATTTCAAGGGTTCTCGCTTCTGTGAATACATCACTGGCGTCGCATAAAATGTCGAATTGTAAATTAATATTTCAAGATATTTTTCTATTGCAAATAATGAAAGAAAATTGCAAAAGCATGTACCACAGAGAGAGGCCATCATTTTATTAATAACGGAAAAAGAGAAACAAAAAAATTAAACAAAATATGAAAACGGATGAAATATTAAAAAATTTCGCTCTTTCTGACGTTCTTCCCCTCTGTCTTACTCTTTCGTTAAAAATTAATGAAAGAATAGTAAAAGCTCGAAATGAGCAACATGCATAATTAAGTGCTCGATAATGACGATGATGATTATGAAGATGATGAGAATAAGGATGATAAAAATAAAATTACAACGAACTTCTTTTTATGTTGCTAATTTCTTTGGAGTATGATTTGCGTTTTATGCTAATTGTCAACCACGAAAGGCACAGAAGGAAAGCAGTAAAAGGAAAAAAACTTCAAAATAATATTGTAAGCAAGATCTACTCGTTCTACTTCATCCGATGCGATGCACTTAACGGTTTCTGACAGCGAATGGGTGCTGTCGTTTACGGGCGTCTGTTGTTACCTTTTGGTTCATGACAATTGCTATTTCAAGACCTAATTAAAGTCATGAAATTGAAACAAACCCTTACTTCTTACATTTATCATCCGTCTATTCGTCTGCATTTTTCACTTTTTCCAATTACTAGCTAGAAAAGAAGATTATGAGTTTATTTCGAAAAGGGCTTTAATTCTGAGCTGTCCGGGTCATAAAGGTTGTTATTAAGTTTCGCTCTTCCTTAAGAAATATTTCTATCGTAATAACTAAGCACATACTTTTCCCAATTCCATCTTTTTTTTCCTCTCTTCCGGAAACGCCTTTCCACTCTTTCAGGACTATTATCTGAATTACCTAGCTCTTGGATAGCGACCTGATATTTTAGTCCCTCTCCTTAAAACGATTTCGCGCTACTGATTCTTACCTCCACTAAAACAACCTTGTATTACTCTTGTGGTTCCATAGCTGACCAGACTGATGCTGCTTCTAACAGGAAAACTGCCTACATGTCATATTCTTTTTATTTCTAAAATCAATTTCTTCCAAAAAATTGCGTCATGTACTTGTGTGTATTTTTTAGCAATATTATGCTGCTGTTTTCAATGAAATTCTTTCTATAAAATAAATTCTTCCTTCTTATCTCAAACGTATTACATACGTTTTCATCTCAATTTTTACTAAGTTTTGACTCTGGTGGAACAACTAGCTTTCTACACTTCCACTTCTCTACCTTCAATACTTGTGGCTACAAAAATCAATGTCGTTAAGCACTTTTTTGTATATATTATGCACTAGAGAAGACTATCTATGCCTTAGGTCTTAATTGTGCAGTCGAAATTTAGTTTTCTAATGGTTTTTGTCTCGACTAAACAGCTTTATTCTTATCTTGGAAATTGGCTTATAATACTTCTGTTGTCTTATTCTTTTCCTTTTGTTTTGCTCTCCTCCTTAAACGAAGTAATTTTATTCTTCCGCCTTAAAAATAAGATATATTTCTCTATCTCGTATCCCATAAGCGATCACGTTTCGTCGAGATAGATCTTACTGATTGAAGCCCTAGAGGTAGATGATGGGAAGACACCGGAATAAATATAATAATCGTATGAGAAATCCTTTCGGTCTTACCACTTAAGCTTCTTGAGAATTTACCACTATTTAAACCTTTGGGCCTTCTATATCTAATCAGATTTTCATTGCTAAAACGAACGCCTTCTCAATGACACTCAAGTCTAATGAAGTGTTTGTACTTTTTGTGCTTTTTTAATCCTTTCCTCCTCTATTTCCTTTAACAATTAACAATTTTCTTAGGATTTTCCTTTCATATAAAAAATCATTATCTTTCCTTGTACCCCATTGTCGTTGTATTTCTTCCTCTTCAAATGCGTTTTTATCAAGTGCTGTAATAAATTATGTTTCTAATCCTTTTCTTAAAAATTTTTTTCAATTTCGCTCGAAACATTAGCGTCTCTCATTTCCTTCTTTGGCTTTGTGGGCTTATCTTTCCCTTAATGCCTCATTTCGTAAAACCGCGTAGCAGCAAGTTAATCGCTCAGCAATTAACCGTTATTTATTATGTCTGCAAATACATCTTTCCTTTGCTATCTCTTTCTCCTTTTATGTCTCCATAGATTTTAATTTTTTGATAGAATCTTCTCCGAATTTTCGGTCCTTTCTTCGCAACCCTAGAGTCAGAGTTTTTGTCATCGTTCTGTGTCTCAATCAGATAAAAACTATACAATTTCTTACCAGTCGTTACGTGGCCGGAGGTGGCCATTTTGTGTGCTGTCGGCGACAGTAAGTCGGAACGAAGTGGTAACGAAAAAGGAATGTCAGACATGAGCAAATCAAAATTGTGATTGTGATCGAATAACTTCGAATAAAAGGAAATGAATTAGAATTGAACAAAAACCGAGTAGAATGTGCAAAAGAGAAATGAAGAAAAAATAGAAAGAGGAAGAAGAAAAGGATTATGTGATAAAGGAAAGCGAAAAACCGGCGTATAGGAAAAACGAACTCGAAATCAGATCCCTTTTGGATAAATGTTTAAACTTTTTACTAAATCACGCACTTTTTGTGCGAAAATTTTTGCCTCAGGGAATTCAGAATTTTCCGACCCTCGACTCCTTCGCCGTCGCAGACTCCGGTATCGGTGTGTCAAGAGACCGTGCTTGTTGTGATGGCAGCTGCATAAATTTGATTGTTAGTGTCGTAAATTTCTTGAGTACAAAATGAAAATAGTCAACATAATGAACAGCAAAATGTAAAGAGATTGTTAAAGTGTTGGGATAGTCGAAACGTAAGAATTTACGGTGCTAAAGAGTATTCTCATGCTAATGGTATCGGTTCTCATGGTACTGCTTGTCTTCTTCCGGGACTTACTCCGATTATATTTCCGGTTTCTTCCCCAGTTTTTGTGTGATTCCTTACTTGCCCTTTTTGCTGTCCTGCGTGGTTATTCCTTCTGATTTTCAGGCTCACCCTACGATCTTCCCATTCCCTTTTTTTATTCCTATCCATCCCAACAAATCGTACCGGAGCCGTCCTTTGACAGGTATTTATAAATTATAAACTGTAAATGTCGCCATGTTGGAAATTTATTATATCAAGTCTACAAAGTTATTGCCTATCGCCCAATCCTCAGAGCCATTTCTATACCCCGCCCCTCACAGGCCAAGACGCTCGTTCGTATAAAGAATTTTATGTACATTTTTGAAATATTTTCTCTGTGCTGCATTTTATTGCAGTTAAAATGTCGTTTGGATTCTTCATGCGGTTCCTTTCGAGAAGAGAGAGCAATACAAAACACTTTGGCAAAGGTATTAAAACGAAATACTTTGTTAGCTTGAAAAGTGTCTATAGCGCCATACTGGTAGACCGTTTACATGTGGCCGTATACACCCGATGATACCAAGGGGTTCCGTAAACTTTTAATACGACTGCAACAAATTTAATTGTGGAAAAATGGAGGAAGAGCGGTGGAGGGAAAAGAGGAAGAAAGGAATGTGGAGACCGATGAAGGGCAAAGGCTATGTCTTTTACTACTGCAAATATATACACTTCAGAGTTAGAGGAAGAAACGGAAGAAGAAAGGCAAAGGTAAAGGAGAAATGCTGTTATTTATGTAAATAATGAATAATAAAATTAAGTCAGGATATCAGCCATTATTTAAACTGACTGACGTAATAAAACCATTAATAAAGGCGTTTCCAAATAGAATGTAATATAATTTTAATAAAGCTAACTCGACAGAGTTCTGAGACTCAAATTAGTCTTTATGTAATTCTATCTTGCATTACTCAAGACTTCTGCGCGGAGTCGGCCATTACGCAATTTCGTTAGAACAGCAAGTTTGGCTCATTTTGAACTGGGAATCTTCTAATTGTGATATTTTCGGTAGTGCCTCCAATAATTTTCCTAAATGGCCAATTTTTCTTACAGTTACAGGGAACTAGAGATTTTATGGTAGGGGCGACTATTACGACCAAAATTTAAAACAAATTTCCAACTTTATCCTAAATTACAATAATATTATCCATAATTCCCGCGTGTTCCGTATTTTTTAACCCTATAAATAATGGCGACGGTCATACATAATTTATTGCTTAGCCTAGATCTAAACCTTCACACGACCTCAAATAAATTGAAATCCATTAGACCCACATCAAATTGTTATCGACTTGATTAATATATTTAAAAGATTTCATCATCCTTTCTACTGAATTTTATAAAACTTGATACTATTTATTAAATTCTCCTTCTGAAGTGAGACAAATTTAATATAAACGTTATTTTTTGGAAATATTTTGGCAAATTGGCGGCTATTTGCAGATCGTGAGGCGTTTATTGAAATATTCCCCCCTGCCTAGCTTTTATGCGAAAGCTGAATTCCATTCACTTAATCAATCAATAATTTTTAAATAAAATCTATGCAAAGCAATTCATAAAGAAGTGCTCACTTCAAACAACTCTTCAGTCGAAAAATGTTCATTTAAACGCTTTTGGTTTAAGTACTGTTTTCGAAACTTCTATGACTGAGTGTTCATTTTCTTGTTTTTCCCCTCGCGGTTTTCAACGAAGTTAACTGCAGAAAGAAAACATTATGAGGGAAATATTTTGCGAGCTAACAAAGCATAAATTCTGAATGAAATTATTGAGGCGTGATTTAGCGATTAAAGCTAGCAAAAAACGGCCCTCCACAATAAGGCCCTCCACCAAACCAAAATTCTCCCAAAATCCTGGACACTGAAGACGAGACTTTTGGTACAATTTTGAAGCTAATTTTTTACGCCAATCTTATAATTTTTCGGTATTAGGTAAACATTTTAACATACCTCTCCCTCATAATTCCGGTTGTACCGATACTTGTCCATAAAAACTTTCCCTTTTCTTGATTGCGTCATCAATATTTTCAGAATTAATTTAATTTTAGTGTTCCATAGGACAACAAAAATAGGGGCAA
Source organism: Physocephala rufipes (assembly GCA_963966595.1). Lineage (NCBI taxonomy): Eukaryota > Metazoa > Arthropoda > Insecta > Diptera > Conopidae > Physocephala > Physocephala rufipes. The sequence continues at coordinate 7,547,388 of OZ016503.1, forward strand.
CTTAGTGACTGATTCTTTCTCGAAGAGAAGATTTATTGGTGCGCATATCACGAATATTTTATGCAGAATCCAATACCCAAAGACTGTATCGAATCGGGGCACGTTTTCCTTTCTGCCACAACTACTGCATATTTCGCGTTTTATTTTTGTTACAGTTTTTTCATTTTATAATAAAGTTGATAACGTAAAAGGATGTTATCCTTGAGGAATAGACTGATGCAGACATTTTAAGATTTTATTTCAGGACAGTCCAGGATGATGTTGATTTGCGCGAAATGCATTCTAATATCAAGACTTTTATCGAGCTACGGATCCGGCTATTCAATGACATACGTACGAACGTATCGAACGTATCGAACGTTCAGAGCAATCGAATCCTTTCACCCCCTTGATATCTCTCTTGCCCTCTTTAACGACGTCACTGAGGATAGCATTACATCTTCCATGTCTTTTATCCACCGATCCAATCTTTTATGCTGCCTTTGCAATATTCGAAGATTTTTTAATGTTACACAACCCAAACAGCAACAACAATAACAGCAACAACAACAAAAACAACGCAGAGAACATCAGATATTTTCTTTCTATTGAAAAGTAATATATTTTCCCGTTATATAACCATTACTGTTGTTGTTGTTGCCACTTTAGTGTTTTGCTTCGATAGGATCAGGCTTCCCTTCGAATTGCATCCAACTCTGTTTGACGTGCTACCGGACCGTGGTACTTGTGTTCTACGATGCAGTTCAATATTACGGAACCTGGTGGTGATTCATTCGTCTCATTGACGGATGCTGTTAAATAATTGACGATGATGAAATGAGTTGATTTTACTCGCGGGACGAACGAATTTGCTGATACTGAATTGAATCCTATGATGGCAGGACATGAATTCATTTGTATTCTGACCAACAAAACCAACCGTCGTGGATGTTATGATATCGCAATGCGGTAGCGCTAACGACCCCCGGGCTGGGCATGCTAAAGGGTGTTGGAAAAAATATTGAGAGAGTGGGAGCAAATTAGCTTGAGTGTGTTTTTGAGGGGAACAATTGATAAGGGTTGATATTGGTTATTGGCTTTCGGTTATGGCTTTTCTTAAATTGCCCAATTTAAGAAAAAAAAGAAAAAATATTAATTTCAGTTCATTTGCAGAGGGCAATCCAATTTGGGACGACCCTTTATGATGACTCTTTGTGATGACATATGATGACTCGTTTAATTTATGAAATGGAAAAATTAGTCATAGATTAAAATCGTGTGGGATAAAATGAAATTTCTGCAAAGTATGAATACCATAAAAATAACCAAAATTTGATAAGAGAATAGTAAAATGTGCAATCCTTAATGGCAGTGAAAATAATTTTGTAAGAGAAAGATGGACGAACTGAGAGTATTACAGAATATCTTAACTATCAAATAATACGCCTGCAAAAGACCACTATATTATATTCTTCGCCGGCCTCAAATCGAGCAAGAAATTATTCTTCTCTTCTACAAATTGCAGCTGCTCAGAAGTATCGAATATAGAAATGACCGAACATTTGATACCCTTTTTCCTAAAGCCTAAAAAAATTCTCCAGATTACTTTGATAATTTATCAAGACAAATAACGTTGGATATTTTCTTCTCTCCATTTGAAACCTTCCGGAATTTGTTGATATTTCGTATACCATCTTAATATTTCAATAGAAGACCTTTAAAGATTTCGAAAGACATCCGCCAACGAATATTAACGTTTTACAAATATTCTCAACATACATCGTTCCTTAACTGCCGTCCTGTATTGTGGTACATAACATATAACATAAGCTCCTCTTCAGTCCAGTCAGTTGGTAACTAAAAATTCGAGAATGGTATTGAATTGCATCATTAGTATTGACTGGTTTGGTTAATACCAAATATTTCTTCCTCTCATCCTCATGTGTGTAAGTTTGTTATCTCTTAGTCACCCTCTTTCTCCCTATCTCTCTCTTTCTCTCTCGCTCACAACTAAAGGACCATGAAAACAAATTGCTCTAAACGATTCATTTATTGAACGATACCCAAGACTCATGCGAGCATATTAAATAAATGTTCAGGAAATTCATTCTCGTCGTTGTTGTTGTCGTTGGTGGTGTTGTTGTTGGCTCTACAATTTTTCACGTTCGTATTTGTTCCTTGTTTTAATTTTTTTCTTTTCTTTCTTTTTTTTGGAAAATTAACAGCAATTTCTTTCTTTGTTTTTTTCTTCTAATGAAAATTTAACCCTAAGTGTGTAGTATCATATTCTTGATTGTTTGGCTGTTTACTGCCATTTGCTTTCATGAGCCACTTCCACATTTCTACCGTATTCCATTCTCTGCTTGAATTCTTGATTTTTATTAAAGAAATATTATATTAGTCTCTGGACGAAAATGAATTCAGTGCTTCAGCTTGTTACTGGATTTGAAATTGTTAGACGTAAATTGATTTCCAAATGATGCTCTTTTTATGGGGCGATAGGATATAACAACAGTTTCCATAATTCCAATACTTTTAAGACTTTACACGGAAAATCTCAATATTTTCAATAACTTAAAAATGCTCAATATTACTAACAAGTATTATCTTTTCAATATTTTCAACACATGCAATATTTTGAATGTTCACCATAATATTTTAAATATCTCTAAAATGTAAATATGTTCATCTTGCCTCGGGCAAATTCAGCCTCAGGCAAATTCAAACATTGTTTCAAGGTCATTGACCTCGGGATGAGGTCAACGTCCTCTAACTGAGCTCAATTACCAATCAAATTTGACCAAAGAATAAAGCATGCTGAACATTTCTAAATTATTCCCAAACTTGTAGATGCAATTTTTAAGATTTGGCAATTTCTTGATGGTTTTTAACGAAACTTGACAAAAGTAGTTTTTAATTAAAGTCTTTCCTTTTTGTTTTGTATATCCTTTTACTAAATAATTAACAGGTTTTCATACGAAACTAATTTAATATAATCCCGAAAAGCATGCAGCGAATTTTTTCGTATGCATATAAGGGCTTTTGTGAACTCGCCCTAAACTGAATTCGCCCTATGACACACCAGTGTGCAGCAAATTGCTTATTCCAATACCTTGCGACGATTGTGGAAATTTTTATAAAAAACAATTGATAAAAGTAGTCTAAAATTCTTCGCTAGATTGCCTAGAGTAAGAAAGTATATGTGGTATTACGCTTAAATTACATATGCCGTGTTTATAGAGGATCAACCACCTCCTTTGCCAAAGGTTTTTGCTTCAACATCCAGCGCAGATTTGCAAAAAAAAATACGGATAAGAAATTGATGAAGGTGATCTTAAAATGTGCATGTGGGCGTCTAAAATACTACAGTCTTTAGCTGCCGCAACTGTGATACTTATGCCGTGTAACAAGAACAGAGCTTTAAAACAGCAGTTGAATTCGCAAGGCGCTGAATTCACAGGATGCTAACTTCATACCGGTTAATTTTCAACACTTCCGATATTTTCAATAAACTGAATCACGTATTTTCAATAAAGTTTATGCTTGAAATATTTCCAATATTTCGCCAAATTTCCAATAGCATTACAATAATTCGATATTTCCAGTATTTCTAAATATTCTTAATATTTTCAATACTGTCAATATTTTTCTAATATTTTCAATATTTCCAATATTTTTAATATTAAAAATACGTTTTCATTTTTGCTGCGCCATCACTTTTTCCAGCCGCTTCTCCGTCCTTGCATTTTTGTTTTAATTTCAAATTAAAAAAAGAAAAATAAAAATTGGAAACGTTTACAAAAAACGACGGATTGAAATTCCCAAAATGATTATTCTGTATTCCTCGAAAGATATGAAAATAAAATTGGAATATATTTTTGTTTGAAATCCCGATGGGTTTGAAGTACGAAAAAAATCGGTAGGCCAAAAAAACGGCAGCATTTTTTGACAAAAAAGTGACACCATGTGCAACATTTTTGAAGTGTTTTAACAACTTTTTCGGAACATTTCATTTTTTATGATTGCTATATACCCGCCATTGCTAATGCCGTCGCGGTCTCTACCGTCACAACCGCAACGTTTCAACAGTGACCATCGGTAATGGCTAACAAAAAAAAAAAGAAGGAAATTGTGAGAAAATAGTGGATGTAGTTGTGTGTGTGTCTGGGCGCGTGTGCGGAGTAAAAAGTTTTTCACTTATAACATTTTTAAATAAATAAGAACGCAACAACAATAACAATAATGTTGGAAAAAAGGAAAGCAACAAATATAGGTATGGGTTACTTTTCCGATAGCTTTGAACATATTTTCAATGGTTCCCTTCCCCTTTGCCTCCTACTCCAACAGAATTTTTCCGGCTCTACTTTTTCTTCTTTTTAACCTGAAGTTACCAAAAGTTTTTCTTATTAAAGATTTTTGTTTTAAAAACATTTTCTGTGTGGGGTTTAATGATGTTCGAAGTATAATAAGAAAGCAACATAATAGTTATTCACGATATTAAGAATATTCAAAAGAATAACAAGAAAAACGTCTATAATATTTTAAAAGAAAAATAACGAACACTAAAGAAGGAACAACCACAGCAACAATAACAACAAGCGGAATAGCCAGAACTTACTTTAGTGTTGTTTACAACAGCAAACAAAAACCTCCACCACCAAAAAACGGTAGTGATAAGTGTTACGCCCATTATAAAGTCTGAAAGCCTTCGTTATTTTCAAGTAATTTTCTTTTTATTTTTTCTACTTTTTACTTTACTTAACTCCATAATTTTGCTTGCTGGTTAGCCGTTTGGCTGATTGGTTATTTAGTTCGTTGGTGGAATTATTTCACTAAAATTTCTTAGAAAACGATTTCTCGGGAAAATTTGGTTCTGGGAGAAACCTGAACAGCTTTTAGTTAATCCTGTCCCTTCTCGTGCCTTCTCGTTTGTTGGCGTGTTAAAAGTTCCTTACCCAGTCATCATTTTACTGCAATGTAATGTTGCTTCTACATTGCCGCTAATAAATTTGCAAATGCGCTGAAACTTAAAGAAGAATTCTAAAAAGTGTTTTTTTAATAAACAGCTTTTCACTACCAACAACGTCAGACAGTTCATCGTCCAGAGTGGTAAGCTTACAAAACCTAATAAAGCCTACTTTCTTTTTCTGCTTATGAAAACTTCATTGCCCCTTGCCTTTTAAAGGGTCATATCGATGAATTTTTGTATTGATTTTAATCAAGGCTCTACTGATTTTGGTGGGTGTTAATTTGATTGATTAAGGTGATTCACAGTCAATACAGCTATTCTGAAAAGGACAGGTACCAATTGAAAAAATGGAATAGAAAACTGCAAAGCAAATGAGAAATTTTTTAACGTTTTCTTTTAATCTGTACGAATTGAATCCGTTTATCGAGATTCCCCGGGAGTGAATACAATAGTACATGTATAATAAATATGTTTGCAATAAACCAAAAAAATTATTGTTAAACACTCGCTAAAGTATTCAATTTTCCCAAAAAATTGTGCCTATATCCATTGCTTTTCCTGCATTTCTGCTCCTTTTTCTTTTGTTTGCTTCTATTTCCTTAGCTTTTTACTTTACCTTGGTCGCTTCTTATTATTGTATAAAACTTAATTGTCTCTAGTTCAGTCCTATTTTTCACGTTCACTTAATTTTTTTAGATCACATATTTTTTTCTTATTTACTACCTTTTCTCAAGTTTACTCGGTTTTCTCTGGTTCTTTTTTTCTGATTTACTCCTTTTTCCCCAGATCAGTCCTTTTTTCCTACCGGTGGGTGATATTGTCAGTTTTACGGCTTTTGGTGTGAATTTTTGAAATTCGTATGGAAGAAATTGTGCTGAAGCTAATCCTCTTTTCAATAATCAATTGAAAGCGTTTTTTAAAATATTTGTACTCGTTTCATTTATTTCGCACAATTAACGATTTGAGAAATTAAGCCAAGTTCTTGGTAAACTTATAAAAATAAACCTTCAGAAAAACCTCTAAGGATTAGAACTGTATTTTCACATTCAGCCATGCTCGATACCTTCAACAATCTTTTTAAATACATTTGAGGCTAAAATCTTATCGGAAATCTTCATAGAAGCAATCCTAAGTCCTTTTTGTATAAAATCAACTTAAATGTAAATCTGCTTATATATTTCAATATAAAGATGCTTATAATATTTAGTGTCCTTTATGCAAACAAACCCGAATTTGGTCACGATACAAGAAACTAGTTCAACAGAAAAAGGCACGAAAATTTTTGGCACGTTTATTATTCCTTCTTCATCTTCTTCGAAAAGGGCTAAAATAAACTTTTCCTTGGCAACATTTTCTCTCAGCGAAAACAATAACAACACTAAACATATTACCAATTGAATAGTAAAACAGAACAGAAAAAAGAACGGCTATTTTGATAGTGCTGATAGGGGAATTTACTTCGGGAACAAACATCAAAAATTACGCTATTGAGTCCGGTTGATCTGATTTCGAGGCGCACCGAAAACGCTTGTTACCTACTTTGGCAATGTGACAACAAAGTAGTATTTATTGAAGTGTTACCATTTTAGTATTTCTCGATCGTACGTCGTTTTAGTTTTCCAATCCATTCATGGTCTTTACTGTGATTCAATTATGTCAATGTTGGGTTTAATATTCCTAATTTGTCTATTTTTAATGGGCCCTAACCACGTTCCCTTGCATATTGTTACATTGCTACAGATTTCGATCCAAAGCTTTAAGACTAAATCTTAAAAATTATCAGAAATACAGAAATTCCAACAAGGGCATCCAACAAGTGATCAACACATTCCACACCTTGATTTCGTCTATTATGTATGGTTGACAGTGTCAAGATTTTTATGAAAAATGTTACAAAAGTTCATAAAATCCTGAGAGTGTCATAGAATCTGCCGTTTTTCAATTGAAGGTCTGAATGTGTTCTTAATTGTTTGGAGGCATCTAACGGTATGTCATTGGACTGTATTGTATAACGCACGTTCTATTGCGTGAGGCAATTGCAAATTGTTCGAAAAATCGAAAATTGGAATAAAATTCTTATCGTCAATTTTGAACTTCTGAAAGGAATAATTATCAGTTATGAAACCGATGCCGATCTTACCGATACAAAACTGCTAGTTTTGGTGACTTTCTGCTCTATCACTTTAACCAATACATTGAAGGATTCTTTCGAACTAGAACCAATTCTCTCGAAAACATCCAATATATAAAACTTCATTTGTAAATTCGTGATATTTTCGGATAACCCCTATTACGTGTATAAATATTTCCCCAATTCAAATGAAATATTTTAATCAGGTAAGGGATTAAGAAATTCACTTTCAGTCTACCACCCTTTTCTTTATAATAAATTGAATTCAATGTTTGCATTGTTGACTTACTCTTAAATTAAGAAGTATTATCCTTTCACTTCTTCACTTTTTGTTTATGTATTTGTTCGTTGACCACAATGCGACCATTTAATCCTGTATTGAGCGTCAAGGTTTACCGCAACTCTGAACAATTAATACAATAAATCCTTTTTTAGAAAAAAAAAGAGTTGAGCAAAGAAGCTAAAACCTGTTAAGAAGTTTCGCTCCGACTACTAACCACAAATTATACCACACTCGCACTCACACACAGAACCAATTCTCTCTTAACCTTCTCAATTCACCACATTCATTTCCCCCGCCAACAGATTGTTGAATTTTAGTAGAGAATAAAGCAAAAGCTCAGAAGAAATTAAAATTTATCGCAGTGTTCTGATGATGAAAGGGGTGCAAGACGGTGAAGATTTCCCAAGGTTTAGGGTAATAAAAATTCCAACTTTTGCTAAATTTGCGGTCCAAATACTGGTTACCTCATTCATGCTTTGTTTGCATCAAGAGCACGCAGGTATGCAGGAAGCAAGAGAGCGAAAATGCGAAAACCCAAACTAAGAAATCCTTTTATTGCCTGGAAGTGCGTGAGGTTAATTAAAATTACGGATTTCCACTCTGCTAAGCAATGGATACAAAAAAAGTTTATAGGGTGAAGCAAAGCAGGAGCAAAATTCAAAATAATAAATCTGTGGATGGTATTATGGTCGGATGAAAGAGTCACGGAATGGACGAATGGATGGTTAGATGGGTGGATAGATGGTACATTGCTGAAAAGTCATTGCGAGTACTTGCGGTGTTCTTTCTACAATTTACTTCCTCTTCTTCTGTAACTAAGAAAAATATAAATGGAAAATTTAGGCCAAATTGAAAGTTTAGTCTCGTCTCTAAATCATTTCTATTTTAATTTGCATGAATTTGTGCTGTTAATGCTTGAAGTGACAGCAAATCGTTAAGATGAAATGGAGTCTTTTTTTCAAATAATATAAATAAATAAACAGTTCTAAATTTAACTTATTATTATTTTCCCTCTTTTTCGTTCTCTGAGGAATTATTAAATGACCGCTTTAAACTACCTTTGTTTTTATTTATTTATTTATTTGTTAATTATTTTTTTCTTATTTTTTTGAGATTTGTAGGTTCGCATAATTTCACGCTTCAAGTACTCTGAATTTACTCTGAAGCTTTCTTTTTACCCTCTATATTAAATTCTAATATTCCTAACAACGCATACTGAAACCCTCAGAAACTTGGCCTTAAAAAACTGCACTAGTTCCAAGTCCTTTTTTACGTAGTCAAGAACTTCAATGCCATTAGACCGCAGTAATCTCTTAATGAAGCAAATGAGTGATTTTTACGGCTCATTAAAAAACTAATACACATAAACCTATTAAGTACGAATATAATTTTAAAAAATGCTCAAAGGATAGAAAAGAAAAGTAGAAAGTGAAGCAGTAAGTAATAGTTGAGATATACGCTTATTAAACTACTTTTACACGCAGAAAAATATTTAACCCTTACACTGCAATAGGATAGGTGTTCCGATGAGTGAAACCTTTTAATCCAATTAGAGAAAATTAGTCAAGCTCCTTGCATCCGGAAGTTAAAGAGCAATTGCGTATAGAAAAAGTATAGAAGTCCGAAAACATTTTTCTTGGTAGAGAATTTCAATTACATTATATAACTTAAAAATAAATTATTTTACCGCATATTAAACCATATTCAACCATGTACTACCAAAGTATGGAAAAATCACCAGCGTTTTTCGCGATCGAAATTTAGAAATGAACTCAAATGATGAAGTGTTTGTTTCTTTAACCAAACCAAATCATGGTCGAATTGGATACGGAAGACTTCTATCAGTTTCGTCTCGCCAATTGACTGCATTTAAGCCCGTTTTGACTCAATTGAGCACTCTATATACTGACTTTTTTTTAAGAATTTAAAAATATTTAACAAATATCTAACCACAACGTCTTGAAATAATCCTTGAAACAACTGACAATACAGAAATACTATAGTGATCCTAAAAAATACCCGAACGTCACTCGCCCATGCTCGATTTTGCGACATTTGTCTGACCATTAAGATATCTCGAATTTGCATTATGTGCTTATGGGAAAACCTATTACTAATAAATTTCTTAATGTGTATTAACAACTAGCGTCTAGAGAAATCCAGTAATTTTCTTCACAATGTCAGGCAGCGCATTATAAAGAGGAACTGCCCTGATTTCATACGTAGTTAGTTAATTGTCCTTAAATTCTCTTACACACCGAGGCTTATCGTGCAAAATCTTTTCACTTGACGATGCCTAAATATAAAACGGCACAACAAAGCGTCATCGCATTTCCGCTTCGCAGCGGTTACACCGACTGTACCGACTATAAACTGATATAATGGCATTAATGATAGATATGAGAGAATGCGCAAGGATGAGCATATATTACAAAAGAGTTTGGAATCGCTTGTACGGATGATGGATTACTTAGTCGGCCGCAAAATTTTGGTCCTCTCGTTCTTTTCTAAGTTTATTTATTGTTCCAACACTAATACGTCAAACATTTTTAAGAATCCCAAACGATTTCTAAAGATATCAAATGAGATCTAGGGGAGAAAGGACAGGGCCGTTTAGAAATGGACAGTGCCAAACAGGACCAACCAGGCAAGATTGCCATATGCTTGTGTGTATAGGTTTGTGAAAGAGAAAGTGTTCAGTCGGTCGAAAGTAATCCTTAACTAAGTCGAACGCATCAAGGATATTTTGATGTCTACTGCAGGATCAGTCTTTCGAGTTATACGTAAGGCAAAAAGGTTCACTGTGGGAGCGAAAGGGGAAAAACGACAAGCACGAAGACAAAAGCAACTTAGTTGGATTTACGCTTTACTGCCAACATTCAATGCTCAACAGGATGAAACAAACCACTGTTGAAAACATGATTCAAGACTGGTGGAAGAGGAAAGCAGATAGGCCGAGGGAAGCAGAGGAAGCTCTGGAGATGGAGTTGGGAACATCACAAAAAAGTTGAGTAGTAGACAAAAAAATATAATAAAAAATACCTTAAAGTACCTGAGGGGGAATGAGGAGTAACAAGTAAGGACAGTAATTGAAAACGCCTGGTACTCAGAGCAAAAGAGGGTGATGGATTGCAAAGAGTAAAATTATGTCATGATTTCAGTTTGGAAGAGCATACAGGAATTGGATCCCAGGTGAAGGCTACATGCAATTTGAGACACCTACGACTGGTGATAGACACCATATCTATTCTCGTGAATTTTTAGAACCACGAAACAAAATTCAGACACTGAACCAGGTTCTTCAATTGGGGAGAGTTGCGTCCCTACGCAACTACGTCCCTACGAGAGACGTATCCTAAGTATCCCAGCAGAACAAGATAGCACCCAAAGTAGGCTGAGATTTCTTCTCATGACAAACACTCGAGCCTTTTCATTTCCACACAGAATTCGGCAGGGGGGTCATTTGCTCACTCGAGAGTTACGATAAAGATACGGCAACTTTCACTGAAAACGGAGTCATAGGAAAATTAATCTCACAACAGTTTACTGAATCCACGAGTGAGTATTTTAACTCCACTGAAGGGAAATGAAATGACTTTTTTTATCACTCGATAATGTCGTTAATTACAAACGAGAATGAGAAACGAAAAATGTTACTTCATTTATAGAAATTTGAACTTAGAGACAGATGAGAGTAAGGAAGGATAAAAACATACGAGAAAGATAACATGTAGGGAAGGACGACATAGAAAAGGACATTCAATTATAGTCATAACGGCTAACAAATAGCCGTCATTGTGTGTAATTATATGAAAGAATGTTAAGTGTGCGACAGAATAACAAGCTATCTGAAATAACGAAATTCACTTCGCATACATTTGCTTTAGTACTTTCGCCTTCCCCCACTCCCCTCGCTCTTTATCACTCCAATTTTCTCATTCTCTTCTTTCACGGTGTAATAGACTTCAATTGAGTTTCGAATGAAGACAGACAGACGCACAAAAATACAAAGGCTCTGGCAATCATTCGAACCATTGCTAGGACGACGCAACATTCTGTAATTTCATAGGTTTTGTTCAGTTAGGTTCATTGTATTTTTGTTGCATTCGTTTAAGCATTAATGCCGAAATACAAAAACCAAATTAGAGCCAAAAAATTACGTATAACAAAAACGGAATAGCATTCTTCAATGACGAGACGGGAGGAGAAAAATATCTACTGTGTTTCTTTGTTTTAACGTATTTAATTTTATGGTGTTGGTTTTAATTTACGTCCCGGATTCGACAAAGTCTACGGACAAAAAAATGTGACTATTTTTTGTGTTATTTACTAATTCCCTCATTCAGCCGTTCGTCCACTTATTCACTTTTTCTATTTGCTTTTTCTATTCGCCCCTTCAGTGCTTTTAGCCAGAAGTAAGAAAGGAGCTTTTTAAGGCCTGAATTCTCTTCTCTTCTCCTGCTCTGTCTCTAATTCTAACAATACTAATCACTCACTCCCAAGTCAAACCACCCCCAAGGCCTTTTTGACACGTTCCCTTTGCGTATGTTTCCTGCCGCTAGAAAACGCATCCTTAACTTTGTACTCGCTCCCGACTATTGACCCACTTGCCGCATAATCTGAAGCCTCCAACAATTTTACGCTTTTCACTTTGTAAAATTAACGAGTATGTTGCCGACTGACTTTCGTCCTACGATATTAAACGCTCATTATGTATCATGGACTGATACGCCCACACCTCTCATCGCGTTTCAGTAACATTAACAGCTTCACTTGAGTAGTAGTGATCGAGGCATGTTTAAGGTTCAGTTGACTTTCTCTATCTCTCTCTTACCCTCTCATCCTTTCTCATCTATCTTCTCTCTCATCTTCATCTCTCTTCTTCTCTCTCTCCCTCTCGTCTTCCCTCTCTGTTCAACAGCAGAAAAATAATGCAGTGAATTAATTTTTATCACTGTAATATTTTTATAACAGGAATTGGGGTTACTGATTGGTATAAAATTAGCGCAGCTTCCAGTGGGCTACTTTGTAATTGAAAGCGATGTCAGGGGAGAGGGGCAGTAATCATATTTTCGAATTATTAAACTTCGAAGAAAGAGGCATAGAAAAGGTAGAAGCAATATACTTACGGTATGGCAGGTCGTCACGGTAACCGTTCAATGAACGAGGAGGGATTATCCCAGGATTATAAAATGGCCTCTGTAAATTGGATGATTTTAAAAAGATTTCCTATAAAAAGACTGCGCTCTGCAGTTGTTCTTCTTTCTTCTAGAGCCTAACATTTCTAGATTAAATTTCTAGCCGAGTCCTTAACTTATTCCTGGCACAGTTAAAACAAAGAATCAACCAGAATCCTCTTTCAATTCTCTTTCCCCTCTCCCTCGGACGCAATTTTACGTACAGGACGTATAAATCTTGGTAATTCTGGAACCTTAATTCGGATTGTGAAATAAATCTAAGTTAAATATAACGAAGAGGCTTTAAGAGAAGCGCAAGGGCGCCATATCTCCAGAACAAAAAGGTACCCAATTTTCAAAGAAATTATTTGCTAGTAAAAACCAGCAATTTTGTTCATTACTTGAATTCAGAAAATTTAAGTATCTTTCACTTTATTTTAATCAAAAGAATATTTTAGACGAAAAATCGATTTTTAGTCCATTTAAACTTTAAAAAACGGCTTAGCATTATACGTATCTGACCCTTTAAATTTTAAAGGGTCAGATACGTATAATGCTAAGCCGTTTTTTACACACATCTGAGGCTCGAGCGTTTTCTTTTAGTAATACCAAGTGCTGAATTATCTAGCCTCTTCCTTTTCATCCATTTTCCTTGCTATTCTTCCCTTACTTTCCTTCACTCAATCAACAGCGCTTTACGAAGGGCGCAATTTTGCGTGAATATTATCGTAACTATTTTAATCAAATGCGGTTACGAATTATTATAATTATTATTTGATAAAATGTTTCGGTGCTCCACCACGGTGAGCACCATTTTATTACTACAACGTTCTCAAAGCGAACCTGAACCTTTTTGAGTGGATAACCTGAAGAAGAAGAAAGAGAAAACTGCTGAAACTGAAAAAAGAAAAAAGCAGAAATTTATCGAAAGTAATGAAATTTTATGGAGCACGCAAGACTTGCTCGTAGAATGACTGGGATGGTCAATTGCTTGGAAGAATGTTGCACAACGAGGCAGATTATAAATTCTCTAAAGAAAAACCAATAATCCGTAGCCTAAAGGCGGCGAAGTAGCCGGAAAACCGCATGAATTACAGCAGTAATAGAGTAAACTGAAGAATAATGGCCAAGAGGGTAACGGTTACTGAAGAAAAAATTGTCATGGGCAAAGAAGAATAAGAAAAGGAGCGGACAGGGAGAAGATAGAACGGTGGAAGAGCGTTTAATAGTGAAAGGATATGCGAAAAGTTTAAAAAGTCTCAGGGTGCCTTCCAACGGAAAAGCCAAAGCCATTCTTGCGTTTGAATAAATCAAGTCTATCATCCCATTTATAAAAGTTTCACTTAAATTGAAAAATATGCCTGAAGGTAACCAATATGTACGTAAAGTAACATAAAATTTATATGAAATTCAGACTCAATAAAACTTTGCTTAGTTGATTTAAATTATTATTATTTTACTTAAAGGTTTCACAAAAACAGCAAGCACTGTGTTTTCTATAGAACGGAAAGGGGTTGGCGTAAAAAAGCACATAAATACACAGTCTATTTGAATTAGGATAGCTAAATGAAGATACATGTTTGCTCATTTGGACAATTTTTATTATAATAAAACAATTTATTTTATAAAATTAATAAATAAAAATACCATCAGATTTTCCAATAGCGACGTAACAATATTGTCATATTATCCCGGATGCTAGTCTTAACAAATTTAATGATGTGCCACAGACGGGACATTAACCGCAACTAAAATTATCTTATATTGGTGAAATCCCTTCAGAAGTTATATGGAATTAGTACCTAATTCTAAAATTTATAATTAATTACTTACTACAAGTTCTAAGTTAGTGCCCGTTGGCCCAAACTATCCAATTTTGCCTGCTTTGATTGTAATGAAGAAAAATATCTAAGGGCAAAATATGCACTCTATCTACCCTAATGCACCAATGGACCAGCTGTGATGCCGCAAAGGTAGCAAACGCAAGAGCTCCAATTTGAAATGAAACAAATCAGTCGTTTCACAGCCGTTGTTAGGAATTGGCATTCTCTGTGATGAATTCTGGGGAAAATAAATCTTTTTTAAAGGACATTGGCTTGGGGGAAAAGGTTATCTCATAAGCTAAAGAATATCAATTATTTCAAATGTCGAGAAATTCCCGATTAGACTGTACTAATATTTTGTTACGTACTTACTGAAAAATCACATTTTTAATAAAACATCTTGAAATAGCTTTTTAAAATAAAAGACATACATTATCCCAAGAAATCTAAAATAATCAGGAAATATTGAAAATTAGAAAGTCTTCTACAATTTCTTATGATTTGCCGACTATTTTCACTATGCCCTTTCGAGCTTTTGTCAAAATATAAATTTTTTTGCGTTTATTCGATAAATTTTACAAAAATAATGTCAGTTCATTTTAAAATATACATAAATTATAAGAGATTTTTTCTATAAATAATACTTTTTTTCTACAGAGTCATGGTGCTCATCATCACCACCGCCAGATATTCCATACATTCATGCATTAGTTCTGTCTAAAAGACAAGTTCAATTTAAATAAAACGAGATGAGTGGATGTGGTGAACTAAAGTCAAAAACAACGACGAAGCAGACCTCGGCCTTTCGCGGCTCACGTTCATAAAGGAAACATAAACGAATTCATAGTGACATTTCGCCGATGTCAGCATTTTACCAAAGATAATTTCAAATGAACAGAAATCGACTTTTAATTAATTAGTATTAAGTTCTTTTAGTTTTAATAATAAAAAATATTTACAATCTAAAAACGGTAAGCGGAAAGGACATCAAAGGAATCTACATCAGCATCTCTATTCAACATATGAATCCTTCATGAATGAATTTTAACTGCCACGAAAGGTGCCCGTTGTTGGTTTTCAAATGATTTTTGGGTTATATTAAGTCACTACGCTCTTACTCTCAATTTATGCCCCCCACCCAACAAGCATTCGTGCAAAGGGCAAGACCGACACGGTATGATATGATACCATGATACAGACACGGCTGTTCGTTATATATTCCCATGATATCCATTTATTTATACGGATAATGCATTTTTCTGTTTTGTTTTTTTTAGAAAGAATTACTGTGTTTTTCTTATTTTTTATATGATTTTTTTAAATTAAAAAAAACAAAAATGCAGAAATACATATGTAATTGTGAAGACACACACTCACTCACTTGCATGTATAAAAGTACATGCAATACTTGCGATGACATTTAGCAAATATTACAACCCGTTTTTTTTGTAACATAAAATTGCTTTTGTTCGGAGTTTTATCATTATTTTGAAAGGGTTTTATATATATTATTCACGAAAAAATTTATCCTATATGTGTTTAATAATTTCTCCCGTTTTAAAAGATACGCGCGATAAATTTAACCTTTTAAACTACGCCTACTAGATATAAATATTTTATTATCTTATGACATGTGTCAAAAAATATAATTTAATTTTTTTATACTCAGCACGAAAAGAATGAGGGAATATTTATTTTGTAGTCCCTTCAATTAATTCGAAATGTCAGATAATTTTTATGACTCTCTCGCTCAGTCAATAAATTGAAAAAATGCCAGTAAGAAAAATAACTACAATAAATTGCAATAACAAAAGCGAGCAACACCACTATTCCTACTACTACTACTGCGACTGTTGGTCCTACAACTAATATTATTAATACTACCACTATAAGTGCTCCTACTACTATTACTGTACTGTTACTACTACGAATACTACTACAAATACTACTACTACTACTACTACTACTACTAATGTGACTAGTGTTAATTTTGTAGTATTATTATTGTTATTACTGATGCTACCACTATTATTACTACTACCACTGCTACTACTATTACTACTACTATAGCAACAACACGAACTCCAACGACAGCAACAATAACAACAAGAATAACAGCAATGTATGTATTCTATGGAATGTATCAAAACAAATTTGTTTCGTTTACCACGGAAAGTTTATCACAACTACTGCGGTTTATTTTATGAATGTCATACGTATATGAGTTGTGCCAATCTGTCACACAAAATTTCCAAAGTGAGAAAGAAGGTAAAGCGAGCACAGAGTCGGGGAAGAAAGAAGGAAAGAAGGAAATGCGGCAAAAACCAAGGAAGGAAGAAGCGTAATAGTTTAAAATAAATTGAGGTCAACTGTTTGATATTCAGCACCGGTCAATTATATTAATCATTGATCTTCAATTTTTTCTGCGTGCTACCGAAAAATTTCCATATAGAAAATGGAGTCCTGTAAAGGATATTTTTTGCGAGACAAATAATTTATTACCAAAATAATTCCACGAATTCTTTATGAATTCAATCTTTGCATATAAGAAAAAAATTGGATTGAATTTATAATTTATATATTTTTTGTTTTATGACAAATGCGATGAGACCTCACCGACGGATGCATACACTTTTATCGTGGTAGCTTTCATAGTTTTTATAAGCGCTGTTTTAATAATCTCAGAATGTTGAATATAAAAGAGTTTGGCCATTGTCCATTCATCTTTTACCGGTTTAAGAATTTAATAAAAACACAAAAGTTTATAAGTTCTCACGCTCTACCACTGCGTCTCTCACTAAAAATTAATTCCATTTAATTTTTATTCAACAACAATTTAGTACGAGCAATTTGTTTTTACACGATATAGTAAAATCCGAATTATCTGCACTATAATAAATCTCTCACAAAATCTGTCTTACGAAATCTTTTACTTTGACGATTTGATGGACGGGACGAATTATTTTGTTACTTTCTTAAGGGTCATCGTTTCATGATTTCATTTCGCGATGGCAAGAGTAATCACCACCCCCAATAACATACTCTCACTCTGTCTGTCTCCCTCTCTCTCGTTATCCCTTTCTTTGGATCACTTTTAATATTGTAAGCTTTTCTGAAAATTTTGAAGCGGTGACATTTGGAGCTTTTATAAGATTCACTGCTTCAAAGTTTTGCGGTAATTAAATCAGTGGAAGAGTTTGCCACTTGCTGCTGCGGCTGCTGTTGGTCCTATCGTTGTTGTTGGTGTTGCTCTTCTCCCAGCTTTTCTACTCGTGTTCTGTTCCATTTTCTTTAACTTGATAAAATTTCTATAGTCATCAAAACCATTTGCTCTTGCACAACAAACAAAAAGCAACAACAATAGCGAAAATTAATTGGCACATAATCGCAATATCTATAACTCGAAAGTTAAGTTTACGACCATTATGTCGCTTTGTCTTGCATCATTTCGCTGAAATCTTGAAAGTTTTTTTGATGGAAGGGAGGGTGGAGAGGTGGAGGCTAAATACAAAAGCACTGCAAATAATTTTCACTGGTTTATTTAGCGAAAAGGACACTAAAAGCTGATGGAGAACTCTTCGATTTTGGGCAAGACGAAATGGAGGTGACGGCAAAGGAATGGGAAAGTGACGGCAAAGGAATAAGAGGAAAAGGGGGAGTAAGCGGTAAAGTAAAGAATCTAGCGCGGTTTTACAATCTCAGGGGAAGTTTTGATGAATCTACATCTGTCGTGGATAAATTTTGTGGTTTTCCATCAAAAAGTATATTAGTTTTTGTGGTCGATTAATTTCGCCTTCTGGATTTTCTTTTTCTTCGTTTTGTTTTTCGTCTTCTTTTGTGAGATTTTGATCTTGTTCAAAATTTTTCTTTTCGTAGTTCAGTAAAATTTATTTTAAACTTTTTCATCAACGTTTTCTTTTCTTCCATTAAAAGTTCTCATTGAACGTCCTGTTATCCTTATTGTTCTTCTTCTTGATCGTTGTCAGCATTTGGTTATTCGAAAACATGTTCTTCGTGTTCTTCAAATTGATCTTAAAAATTCTATCCATCTCCAATTCTCTTTCTGATTTTTCATCAATAGTTTCCTCTTCTGTAATATTTTTTCTCTTCAATAACATTTTCCTCCAGTTTCTTCATCCTCTTCGTTTATACTTTATTCTTCTCCAATAACGTTGCTGTCCTCGTAATTATTCTTCTCTTCTTTTTCTTCTTTTATGCATTTTTAATAATTTCTCCTTTTCGCCCATTTTTCTTCCCTTTCTTCTTCTTCTTCTTTTTACGCTTTCCTCTTACTTCCTCTTTCCTTACACAGGACTTATACAACACGTTCTTATCTTGCTCTTCAACAAATTTACCAACTTCTTCTTTTCTCGTCAAGAACCTCTTTTACTTCGTCACCATTACTGTCTGTGACTTTATCTATTTCTACATCATAACTCTATCTTCTTCTGCTTTGTCATCATTTCGTCATCTTCTGGTTGTTTTGATTCTCAACAGTTTGTTAAGAAACTTTATTTTGATGCAAACCAAACTTGGAAATGTTTTTCTTCTATTTTTCAGAATCTTTTGATAAAATTTAAAATAAATAAATAAATGAAACGAATCAAGAGTGAAAAAATTAGCTCTGATCATCGCAGTATTTACTAAGAATACTGAAAGGGAACAACAACAACAACAATAATAACGATATTAATACCAAAATAGTGATAGCAACAGCAACAGCTAATAAAACAGCAACAAAAATTACAATAACAACAACAACACCGATACAATCTTGTTTACTTTTAAAGTCTTCTCAATCTTTCCTCAGGTTTTGTTTTGTTGGTGTGTTTTGAGCTTTTCAAACGGAAAAAAACAAAAACAAATTTAAGTAAAGATAAAAAGTTTGTTGCAAGTTGGCTAAAAACATTAACAGCAACAACAACACCAGCAATGACAAACAACTGATATAAACTTAATTCATTTTCTCTAAATTTTTTGATTCGATCAAAGCGAAACTTTTCCCTGACAGACACTAAAGATTCTTCATTGAAGTGCTGGTGATAGTAATGAGAGAGTAAATACTTAATAAATTCTAAAAAGAATTATTCAGAAAACGGAGAACCGGGCGGGCGGTGGCTAAAGTTTCCAGAATGTTCTTCGAATTAGTTCTGGTCAAATCGATGAAAGCTATTTGGCATTCCGGAAACAACAGTACGAAGTAACTTTCTACACATCTGGCTGTCTAGATTTAAACTATCTCTTCCAGGAATTTTGTACAAAATCGGGAAAAGTCTTACGAAAAATTGCCTTCTGCAATATTGCAATTAATTTCATTAATCAAATGAATTAATCCCAAATCAACCCGTCAACTCTGCATAGTTTTTCCAACATGTAATCAAACTCTACATATTTTTCAAAAAGGTAAATCAATTAAATTTAAGTCTACAATCACTCCTATGAATTTACTAAAAGAAACCTTTACTAAACCTTACTAAAAGAAACCTTTTCAATAAGGAAGTGACACAAATGTAAGATACTCATGAATAGCCAAAAGGGTGCTTAATTTCTTCAGTTATTTCAAGCCTGCGTGACTCCTAGCCACGTTATGTTGACAAATTCCTGACGGTATAAAACAAAGAGCTCTTTCAATTCTTAAGAATCCCATGAAATTGGCCGAGTTGACCCGAGCGTGCTATATTTTCGATACATCGATAAGTGCGTTGTCTCATTGCCACAAGAATATTATGTGACACATTCGGCATCAAATATTTTAATACGATTGTATGCAGTATAACACGCATCCCTTGGGCAAAAATTATTATCGAAATCGCTTTTAATGTTGAAAGTCCAGCGACTTTTGATAGCTTGTTTTAAAAACTTTCCGCGACTACTCATTTGCGAACTTAAACAAGATAAACATCCCGATCACTCGCAGCGCTTCAGGTACAACAAACTATTATTATATCCAAGAAAATATTTGTTTCATAACATAAAATTGTTAAGTGCCTGTTGGGAACTCTGTTCTAATCGATAGCCTTATTTTCGAAAGTGTTTATAAGATTTTTATAAGATATTTTTAAGATGCTTCTAATCACTTTTAATAATCCTATTCAACTATTTCAACTAAATTGGAAAAAAGTAACTAATACGTCCATTAATTCTAAAATATACCTTTATAAAAATATCCCTCCCTCAATTGATCTTGCATTGACCTAAAGCGTCCATTACGTACAGCCGATTTGCTCCCATTTTTCTCATTTTTGCGTCACCTCTTAGTAATAAAACCGACTGATTTATTTCGGTATTTTCAATATAATTTTCAATTTATTCAACATTTATCAATGTACTTCTGGACAAAATACAACAAAGCATTTGGTATTACTTTTTCCTTGTGCTTTTGCGTCATTTCGTTTTTTTTAAAAGCTTCGTAATGTTTTAAAATCTATTCAGGTCGAAAACATTTACCGCACTGCGATAAGATTTTATTACCAAACTTATTCATGTCTTCAAAAAAAGATAAATAGTTTTCTACATTAGCGTCATCATCTCCTTCTTTATCATCGTCATCATCGTTATCACTATCGTCAATTCCATAATTTTATCTGTCAGTTTAAGAATATTGTGTTTATCATATATGAGTTCGAATATATGCTTCTTTTTTCTCTCTTATGCCTAATACTTTTTTCCTAATTTAATTTTCTTCTTCGTCTTTCGATGATCAAGATGGACACGACTGAGCTGTTGACCTTATTTTTCTATTTCCGCTACTACTTCCAACTCTCGACTTCTGAATCGATTCGAAATCGGGCTTAATTTGCCAGAGTTTTTTGTTGTATTTTTTGCTTGATTTGCTGCCCGTTTGTTCGATTTGGCTAGCGTTTATTCTTAAACAAAACACAAAACCATTTTCTTTTTATTTCAAACAAATTGAAATTGAATTTTTGTCTATAGGGCTGTCACAAAAATACAACCCAAGGCATCGAACACTGATGATAAAGAAGAAGAAGAAAATAAACGATGGCGACTGTTGGCCGGTAGAGAAAGAGCGATAGACTCTGATCAAATAGGATTACATGGTCCTGAGGGAATAAAATCTAAAATTATTAAAGGAAATAAATTTGCTGAACAGAAAAAGAGATTTGGCTTCAGTTGACAACAAAAAATATTGATAAATGGGAGGAAAAGGAGGGAAGAAATAAGATCAAAATAAAAGATGGATAAAGGCAGAATCTGTTGAAAGCAGAAATTAAATGAAGCTTGAGAGAAATTATATAATTTCTGAATTTCTGAATGAGCAAATGAAGAGTTTGAACCACTATTGGCCTGCATTGAACTCATCCGGTGTCTTCTATATCTGCGATCATGATCCTGTGATACATCCGTGCTCTCAACCATATCATAAAAACCGGCATCCTGTCATCACTCTGGAGAGCTAATATTAAATTGTATATCCATCATATTTCAACTATAATTACAAAAACCTTCAAGGGTATCGTCATCATCAAAACCATCATCATCGCCATCGAGTTCATTATCATCATCTCTACTCTCTTTATGATCGAAATGGATAATTGATTAGAGACGAGAAAACTCTACATCGCACTTCATTTCTCTGAAAGAAACTGAAAAATGTTCTCGAAAATTTTATGACTGACTTGTGCAGATACCGTGACCAGGAATGTCCTGATGGACATAGAGTGGACGAACGGATGCGAGCTAATGTATAAATGACCAAATGTCCAAGAAAAATAATATACTAAAGTGTCAGAAGTAACCGAGGAGCGTAAGTAAGTAATCATTTATTCGGTTCTAATAAGTTTCAGAAAATTATCTGTGTCTGTCTCTTTCTGCATAAGTTAGACCATAACAGAACATCGCATATACTTCCTCTCCATCTGCTAAGAAGAGGAAAACAAGTAATCCTCTAGAGATTAAAATAAAATTGAAATCTTTTGAAATAAATATATTCAGTATTATTCCATATTTCCTTTATGAGTAAAAATGTCTTGCTGAAATATCTGAGTCCAAAATTTATTGGACTCTTAGAAAGAGAATTTCTTAAAGAATGACGATGATGATAATATAAAACTAGTAAGAACGTTGTCTTCGGCCTGGCCGAAGCTTATATATCCTATTCCCGAATCTCATAATAACAACGTTCAAATAAAATGTCTTCGGCTTATTTAGATATATTATATATTTATATTTAAATTATTATATTTACTTTTATAACCAGCCTGTGATGACAGAGAACATTCGTACCAAATTTCATGCTTTATATGTTCTTTTCTACGCTCATTTTTTGTGAAACAGTTCTAATTGAGGCGTGGGCGTGGCAGCATTCTGATTTCGCCCATTCTCAACACCACCCATCCTATGATGACAAGTAATATTTGTGCCAAATTTCATGTCAATATCTTTATTTGTATGCCTGTACGCTTGTATAAATTTTGTCTCCAGTGGGCGGACCACACCCATTTTTTGGATTAAATTTTCAAATTAGATAGTAGGATCGGATATACAATTTCACCTTTAAGTTCGTATTCGGAGCTGAGAAATTGAGCTCTAAACGCGATTTAATTCATATTAAATACTAAAAGTGGGCGTGGAAGGTGTCCGATTTCGCCCATTTTCAATACCAACCAGACTATTGTAATATGAAACATTCGTACCAAATTTCATGATCATAGCTTCATTTGTTCCCTTGTAATCGTGATTTCCACAGACAGACAGACAGACAGACAGACAGACAGACAGACGGACGGACAGGGCTAAATCGACTCAGGGGATCATTCTGAGCCAGAATATATATACTTTTCTATATCTATTGTGGCTCCTTCACTACGTTACAAATTTAGTATCAACGTTAATATATCCTATTTCTCTTTTTTAATGGGAATAGGATATAAAAAAACGTAAACCAATTTATATGTGGAAATGGTTTCTTGCCATCAAAAATTCATATAATTTTAATATTACTAAGCTTTCCATTAAGCACATAATAATTTAAAAGAAATATTTGAACCTTACGCGTTCGTTTCCTTTTAAGAACTTTAACAGAAATATTTAATGATAATCAAACAAATATGTTTGAAGTTTTTTAATAAAGTAATAGCGTCGGATTATCAACCATGGTCAGCACTTTTATAACAAAAGATTTGGGCTAGAGTTAGGCTTGGAAATTATTAAAGATTATTGTTGTAATTCTGAACCAGTAGTCATAATTTTACTGCCTTTTTGTCATAATAATCGTCATACCAATCAAAGGCTTTTTGAGAAAATTAAAACCAAAGTATTGACTACCAAAGTAGACATTGAATATAGCTGTGCCAGTATCGAAATTATTGCAGTCATAAAAGCGTTAGTCCATTTCGAACCGCTTTCGAGAATTGAGTTTATTTCTTTAACTGAAACTTCTTTAATTATTGAAGGATCTGCGATTTTTTCTGATGAAGCTGTTTTATAGCTTTGTTATTCCCTTAATGAAAAGGTATTAAGGAAGTTCTAACAGTCGCAATACTTCAACGTGTATCTTCTTGCATAAGAATAATAATGTTATTATTATTTGATATATATATAATTTCCAAGAAAAAACAGATATAGGAAAAATTAAATAATTGACTGGACTGCCTTAAGCTTGAGAAGACGAAAGTAGAGAAAAAACATCATCAACTCATCATCCAAAAGACAACTCAATTTCTTATGTGGTTTGTTAAAAATGGCGAACGTTGGAATACAAATAGAAAAACACAAAACAAAGGGCTCACATAATCATCACCATCATCCATACCGCTCAATCGTGATCGTCATCATCAGCATACGCATCCAGTCCACAAGTTCAGGCTATTATGGCGCAATGCGGAGGACCGCGTATGTAACGCTAATCAAATGAGCAAATGACAAAAATACACGAAAGGACAAAACACTACTGCTGATACTGCTGCAGACACAGCAAATAATGTTAAAGCGAAAAAGCAAACGGAAACAGATAGAAAACGGAAGGAGATAGAAGCGATAGAAGGGGGTAAGCGAACTGGAAGTGGTAACAAGCATTCAGTCAACCGCACGACATTTCATTTCCGCAATGACGTATGCTCTAGATGACGTATTTAGAGTGTTATTTTGACGGCAAGCGGCATTACAACAACAACGAATGTGCGACAAATGAAAGTAGAGACAGAGAGATTGAAGCGTTTTTTAACATACAAGGGTGATTTTTAATTCGTTTAATAGAATCTAGCCCGGAGAATTTGAACTGTGATTCATAAAAATTGTTGCCGGTTAGACACATTGTCAGGGCCAACTTCAAAGCAACATGAAGTTGCTGACAAAAAAATCAACCAACGTACGTCTGCTTTGACGATTTAATCTTCTTACATTCCTGAGAGTAAAGTTTGAGACATTTTTTTATTTTACTGCCAGACATGCAGGCGACACCGACAGGAACACACGGATAGCCCGCAGCAAAAATATCCATTTAATAAACATCCGTCACAATGACCAAATGCGGAAGGGATGGTTGGCGTAAAAACGTAGAAACGTATCGAGGTGAAACAAGAAAATCCATTCAATAATACTTCTTTTTCTATCCCTCATCCATTTCTTTCCCCCACTCTGTCTCTCTCTCTCCCTCCATCACTCTCTCTCTCTCTTAATTATCTTTATCAAAACCCCGTGTGTGCTTTTCACTTCAATCCACCGTAAGTCTGTTCTTTATTGGTCTTCCAGTTTACCTGTCTGTCTGTCTATTTGTCTATCTGTCTTTCTGTTTGGTTCTCTTCCTCTTCCCTCCTTTTGTTGGGCACTAATGAAACGCTCTTTGTCTTTATTTGCATTTATATTGTAGAATTATAAAGGTTTTGGTTTATTCAATATTCTAAGGATCGTAAGGTCGCGCCGTTGACGGTGCCAAGTACTCCCAAATCAGCGTCTCTTTTTATATGCTGCATTGGCCCGCATATCGCACTAGCATCTTCCTTACAATTCGTCACGACCGTAGCCTTTCGCCACTGGGACCATCATCTCGCTTGCATTACATCTGTTGCCTCAAGGGCTTTTCTGAAAGGGTTTTACGGTTTCATTTTCGTTCTGTTTGATATGCAAATAAATATTAAATATTGATGGAGTATATAATATGTACATACGTAACTATATCATTCGTCCGCCTCATTCATTGCCTTGTAATTTCTAACAGAGCTTATAATTAAAGAAATCTGGCAATCCATCATCAAAGCCATTCATTCCGACTGCAGAACTGCCAGCACCAATATTATTTCCGCCACTCCGTTCGCTTCGGACGGAATAAACCGTCCACTCCGCCTACCTCTGTCCAACCGATTCAATCGTTTAACCCTATCCACCCCACCAGATTCGTGGTAATCTAATAAAGTCGGAAGGAAGCCTGCGGCAAACATATGAGAGCATCGCAGAACGATAGAAAAAGCAACACGTTCTCATTACAGTCATTGACAAGGGTGAAAACTAATGTCTAGGGCTGTTTGTCAATCGGTTGTTTAGTCGGTGATATTCACGTACTGATGCCGTACATTCGTGTAAATCTTTGAGCATAAATATTGGCAATATTGTTGACATGTTTTGTAAATATTGAATAATTTAAGCACAAAATAATCCCAAGGTAAATTTATTGATTCTGTTAAACATTACTGCTTGTAGGAATTATATCCATGAAAGAGATAATACACCGAAGGACTGACATCAGCGCATAAATATAAGAGAAAACCAATTATATCGTATCAGTTTAATAAACAAATGTCTACACAGGCCTCCGCAGCCCCACCCACAGTTATAATCAATGTGCAAACCTTGCCCTATTTTGACAAATATTTATTTAATAAAGTCTCAAATTATTGCATCGAAATGTCAAATTTTTATGAATCTTATAGAGTTCATCAATTATACTGCACAATATAATTGATCAACAATCAATTTCTGTTTATCATTAACAAAACTCTATTGAGTCATCTAATTCAGTTTGCTCAAAGTCTTTATAATTTCATAATCTTTGACCTTTGCATTAAAATTTTTTCAGAAATTTTAATAAATTTTGTTGAATGTTTTTTCTTTAACTATCAACGCGTTCAGTCTACTCTCCGAAAACTGATAATTTTCTTAAGTATAAATGATTTGACTAATTTCTCCATTAGTGCCATTATTTGAGTGTATAAATATATTTGATATTATTCTGGTCATTAATTTACAAGTTATCTCTCGTGCCGTTAACGCGATAAATGGTATAATGCCTTCGAAAAGTAGGAGCAGATAGCCTAAGAGCTCTCGGTGAATATCATTTAAGCATTCTCAAACAAATCACATTTGAGAATGATTTGCCGATTCATCGTTTTGACTCCGAAATTAAGCCGAAGTATATGGAATATCCCAAGAAGTGTACTTGACTCCCTCCTGGAAAAATTTTAATAGGTCCTTCGGTCACGAACACGGTGGCGCTTGGTGACCCATAGCGTGTTTTACTGGCGAAAAGGTTTCAGCAATAAAAGCCGTGGCAAATTGTCATCGGCGTGCTGGTTCTCCATGACAACGGTCTCACTCACATGGCTCGATGTTCCGATGATTGTTCTGCAATTGTGTAATTTTGACAGATTTAGTCGGCCACACATTGCAGCATAAAACTCTCACCTGGTGATTACTAATCATTTGCAAACATGGAAGAAGACGTATGTGGGGGAAAACGGTTTTAAAATAAAGCATAACCCAATGCGGCAACATTTTATTAATTGAATTAATTGTATTTGAAATTGTTGGGAGAAATATTGAGATATGAAAGAAACACTAAACACATATATATCTTTATCAGAACAATAACGATAACGACAACGATAACGATGATAACGTTGAACGTTCATTGTATTTTACATTTTTGTTAATCCCTCTGAAAATTTATTATTAGGCAACCTGTTGGATTCTTTTTAATTACCGATGGAGTTTCATTTCGTTGAAATCGATACTAATCTGTATTAAAAAAGGATGAACGGGAAGGAAAGGAAAGGAATGTTAGACCTTGATTTTGATATATTTTTCCGACAGGGTATGAAATTGTTGTGTTGTGGAACGAATTTCCGTCATTCCTTGTCATTTTTGGTTTGTAGACAAACCGGTTTCGGCGATATGCCATCCTCAGTGTCTTTTTCGTTCTCCTTGTTAGACCTTTTCTAAATTACTCCAAAAAAAAAACGTTAAGCCGAGAATTTTTTAGTTTACATTATTAAAATGTAAACGAATTTTTAAATTGCAAACTAACTAAACTAAGATTGCATTAAGGCGAAACTAAGACTAAATTATTAAATCACAAAAGAATATTTAAATCCATAGCTATTTGTTTGAGATCCTTGAAAATCCTCGTACCGTTTATGTACATCACAAAAAATATGAAGTTACTTTTCGTTTTAGTATTCTTTACGATTGGTACGTGCTGGTGACCCTGACGTATGCCTACACCTTCTTCAATCTCTCGAAATTAATACCTCCAAACATCCAAACATCCAAAAAAAAAGAAAAATTTGCCACCGGCAGAAACTGCCAGTCCAAGAATTCATTCTTCTACCTTCTGTTTTGTGTTCGCACTTCTACAGACCGACTGAGCCCTTTCGTATGATTAGCAATAGCAACCCACAAAACCAGCAGCAGAAACAGCAAGAATACCAACAAAAACACCAACAAGAACAACAACACAGGCTAACTTTAATAACGGTGTCTGCTCTAGGCAAACAACTTAAACCTTGACAGCCACGACATGTCCTTCATCAACGTCCTCACGTCACCACCGCGTGACATACGCGACTATCGCGTGTCGTTCTCACCCACTGCACGAAACGAGATGACAGCGACCTCTCAGTAGACGCATATGCAGACGTCAGTCAAACCTAAACGTCAACCAGGTGTAATCATAACGAGCCACACAAAGAGAAAAATAAGCACAGATGGAAGAAGAAAAAGAGGGAGAGAGTGATACCTGAGTTATTAAAGGCTTTATGAGTAAGAGAAAGCTTACGAAGATGCCAACTTCCGTTTCTAACGGAACTCGATGCCACAAACTCATTTGAATATTAATAACCAGCCAATTAAAATAGCACACGGATCGGCCCGGCGAAATCGTTGTCAAACGTCAATCAAGAAAGCCTTCCACAAATGAACCATGTGTTTGCGAAGATCGTGTGACAGAAGTGAGGATAAGGCAGAAGAAGAAGAAAATGAATAGGGAGAAAGAGAAGAGCATATACAATGCGGGCCATATGAAACGGATGTCCGATAGTACCATCTCGGCAGCCAAAATGGCGACATGCGAGCCTATGAAGCGGAAATCTATAAAACAATTCCGTCTCCACTCCGCTACTCCCGTTGCATCTATGGTTTTAGTTTATAACATGCAGTGAACACAAATGCGTTAACCGTAATAACGATGTGTGTTTCTGTTTGTATACATACGTGTAGTTGTGCGTATGTGCGTCTAATACACTGCAAACAATACTTCATCTTTGCTATTTTGTTTACTTTCTTCAGGCTTTTCAATAAGAACATAACATAACTATAACAGAGAACTGATTCATAAAATACTCGGCACTCCACATGATTAATAAGTTTCAAATCTTAAGCCGGATAGATATTGTAAGGGCTAGAATTAAAATATCAAATAATTTACACATTTTGCTTAATTTATGAAGTACGTATGCGAATTAACTGATTTGGAGCATTTAGAATTTAAGCTCTTAAATGTCCAATGATTTAGGGGCTTCGACACACCCTGAAGAGGGCGTTGGATAGTGGGGATTTGTACCTAAAACTGTACGAAATCTGTTTGCTTTTCGTTACCGCAGTAAACGAATTGTTCTTTTTTTGCGGTTTTTTTAACATTGATTACCAGAAAATCCATGGAAATTTTAATAACAAATGCATACTGTATGCATATATCGGGATAAACGACGAATAAAATGGTAATATTGGCTCATATCCTAGCTCCGTGGTTCAAAGAAATCTTTTTAAATTGCGTCATTATCGGATCAACGAAATTGTTATGTTTCTATTGAAAAAACAGTTTTACTTTCGTAATGACTTTGTTTATTTTATGAATTAGATTAGATTATTCCTTCTATCTTGATGTACTGAATGAATTGGAAAATGGAATTGCTGACTCTCCAATTATTTATAGTGTTTCACTCAAGTGTGTTCTGCAGTTTCGTGTTGACTCACATTGATATTTTCAGCGCTATTGACTCTCACAACTTCAGCTAAGCGGTTTTAAATGGCGCCTTTTGTTAGTATCAGGCAAATTCTATGGGTTATGCCCGCTTCCGTCGCTTTTAATGAGCGTCACAGATTCGATGAAGGCGACGAAAGATAGTACACTCGTAATAATTGAACGAAACAAAAATCCCTTAAGCGTTTCCTTTTATCCTGCTTAGGATTTCATGGTCAACGAAGTAAAAATATGTTTGTCAGCACATCGACAAACATATCATCAGATCTACCTACGTTAATAAACAAACAGATTTACCCCGTTTCTTTCCAACCCACTCACTCCCTTGTACTTTTCCCCTTTGCATTTTTCTCAAATTCTTTTCTTCCTTACCAAATATTATTGTTTTCGTGGCCCGACCGTAATCAGGCCCCAGACAAAATAGTTGTAATCGCGGCGCCAATCGCCAATAAAACCAAAAAATCACATCCTGACCCCGGCCTGCTTCCCTGTCCACCGTTCATCCTGCGGTCGATTACGTGTTACAATATCTCCTACTCCTCTGAATTACTCCTGTCATCAACTGAATTATAGAATTTTTTCTTGCGTCTTTGCTCTAACATCTCGATTTCTTGTCTCCCGTCGTTCGAAGATAAACTTTTGCGTTCAAAATTTTTCTTTTATTATCTTGTTTTCTTGATTTTTTTAGCAAATAAAAGTGAAAGTAATAAAATTGAATTTTCCTTTTCTTCTTATGAATGAATTCTGGTTTCATTCATTTCATGGTCATGTCTTATCATCACGTTTATTGTGGCCAAAAGCAATTTTCTAGAAGACATATGCGATGCTGAAGTGATAAAATATCATAAATCAAAGACTCCAAAGTGGCCAAAAAATAATTTTAGTGAAGGATATTTTTAGTGTTGGTGAGAGTCGAATTATTTAAAAGGATTCGAAAAAGGGTGAGAGGTTGAGAAGCAGGAGCAATATAAGGTAATAAGAGTAAGATAGAGGGAGGTATACGAAACCTTAACATTGACCACGTGATGTTAAGGTTTCGAATGTTCACAGAAAAGCGCGAAAGGGACCTATTGGAAACAAAAATATATTTTAATAAAATCTTGCAATTATTGATTACAATAAATACGTATGAATTGACCACAAATGCCAGAAATTTCTCTTTTCCCAATTTTTCAAAATTTTTTAAAAAGTCTTTATTTTTTCTAGAATAAAAAATCAGTCAATTTCTTCCATTATTTTATGCCTCGAAATTTTTAAAATAATTACAAAATAATTTAATAATCTAATTATACCCGTCCCCTATCCCCTACCATCAAACGAATTCTCAAGGAACTATTAGTATAAATAAAAGCTTTAAGTAAGAACAAGAATTGTTTACATTCTAAATATAAACATTTTCTTTTCATTGGAAATGCAGATTTTCACCACCGGAGATTTATGGTGCCGATGTAAACCTCGCCAAGTGTTAACGTAAACGAAGGCATTTACAAAAAACAATCGCGGACAGCAAAGGATTGTTGATTATATCTTGCAAATTACGAAGAAAATCCTTACACAAATTCTTACATAAATGCATTTGTTTTCTTCAATTTGAAACAAACTAACCAAACTATTTTGAGAAGTTTTTTATTTCTAATTTCTTTGTTTACCTTTTTGTATTGGTAATCTTTTTTTATTTATGACAGACAGAAAATAGGCAGTAAACTGAAAATGTTAGCTTTCATAAAAACATATTCCAAATAATCTTAAAAATTATTTTTTTAAGTATTATTGCCGGAGTTATTCCTGCTTTTTACACAAAAATCCTTCTTTGCATTAAGCTGAGTTCGTTCTGGTAGAGAAGTTCCACGGTCTTTTCGAGTTCGTGGAAATACGAAAGCAATCTCACCATTGGGTAGAAATCGAAGAAGAAGGACAGACACAATACACAAAACATACTTTTCCAAGTTAGCGCAATTTTCGATGTAAGACAGCAAGGACACTGACGCTTAAGTTTAAACTTCAGGATGGACGACTTCAAAAACGCAAAGGAACCAAGGTAGGCCAAGGGCGACAGTAAAAGCGCGTATAGACATGTAAGGACGACTTATGTGCTAAAGAAAATAAGCTGCCAGAGTATATTGCATGACTAAGAAAGCTCTTCTTTTTAAGCGCGGCTTCAATTTTATTATTGCTTCTTCTGCTGCTTCGTTTCCATTTTTCTTAATCTATTTTGGCCTTTGTGCTCCACGCTCCGCAAAATCCTTTGTGTGAGTGTTCATGTGTAGTGTTTGCGGTAAGCATGTGTTGAAGGAAGAGAAAAGGAAATTTCTTTAGCAGTTTCTGCACAACTGCCGTGGCGGTAGAAACAACAACAATGATGACTCTGATGTCTGAGCACGCAACTCCTGTCATTCGTACTTTAAAGTTGGCTTTTGTTGAATTTTTCAATTATTCTACTGAA
Source organism: Physocephala rufipes (assembly GCA_963966595.1). Classification (NCBI taxonomy): domain Eukaryota; kingdom Metazoa; phylum Arthropoda; class Insecta; order Diptera; family Conopidae; genus Physocephala; species Physocephala rufipes. Next base: position 7,579,404 of record OZ016503.1, read on the forward strand.
CGAAAAACACAGACACAGACACAGAGTACTGACAGTTTTACTTTAAAAAGCTACTCAAACTGACATACACACACATGTACGCACACTGACACTGCATGGTGCACGAGTGGCATGCAGTACACGAAGTCCACGAAGCATAACATTAGGGTTTCTCAAAGGAAAAACCATAATCCAGCCTTACTTTTAAAATGCACGTTATTATAAAAAGAAATACTTACCAAAAAAATTCATGTAAACCTCAAGGAGCCAAAAATAACAACAACTACTACAACAACAACGCTACAGCTAACTAGCTTATAAACTTCTGACACGCTATTTTTTGAAATGCATATCGTGTATAATTCCGAGGCTTGAAGTCGAAACGTGCTACTGGTTCATTTTCCGTTCACGGTCGTTACGCCTTCAGATATTCCAAATAATTTCAAGAAAGTCACTCACTTGAAATGGAAAAACAGACAAAAATTTGAAACATCCCTATCATACAAATAATAATAACACGAAAAAGAAGAAGAAAGAGAAGGAAACGATAACGTAGCAGTTGCACCAGAAAGTTAACTCGAACCTCATAATTATCGTCATTCAAAAACATTTGAAAATATATGAGGAAAATAATAATATTAACCATAATAGCATATAGTTAAAAGAACAGAAACACCAAATTTCTCCACAAATTTGTTTTATTTCTTATAATTTTTTCAAGTAGAAGCTTTGTTGAAAGTTGTTGATGATAAAAGTAAAAACTCGCATTGTATCAATTATGAGTCACATTTGAAGATGAATATATATACTCACGCGGCTCAATATTCTCAGGAATATTCTTGAATTTGCTTCCTTTAAAGCAAAGGATTTATTTTTTGTAAAAAATACGGACATAACAATTCTATGTTTCGGTACGGTCAATTTCGTAACTACCCTTCATAAATCCAACAAATATCAAAGACGCCAACAAGACAGCATCTCCATCCTGCTCAAGTGGCCAAAGAAGCAGATTGTTTTAACTATCAAGCAATATTAGCAAAATACATAATCGATGACACCAAGATTTTTTTGATTTTCATCCGTAACAACCGAAATAATAGGGTTGCTTCAATGAAGTAAAGATAATAAATTTGAGCCGAGTTATTCCCCATGGGCTTCCTGGATTAGAATCTGGTCAAAGTATGGAAGACTTCGCAACCGTAATTGCTTCAATTCAAAATTAGCCAAACTAAACGATTGTGCGATATCCTCAAGGTAATGATAATTCATCCTCGTGACAAATTTTTGTAAGTCTATTGGCTGAAAAAATGAAACTTATGGTTATAAAATATGATGATCATATCAAAAAATTACGAACGCGTTAAACTTTCTACAAATTCTGACAAAGCAATGTTAAGTCCTTATTGAAAAGGTTCGCTCACTGGAAAACGGCATCAAACCCGACGCAAAGATATGTAGACGCTTTAAATCATCCACGTTATGGCCATGCGAGACCCGAATTATAATTTAGATATCTTCAATACTAGAAGCAACACCAACATTTCAAATTACAAGGGTGAATCCTTTTATCAGGCGTTTCATTTAATTTTGTCAGTAATAAAAATTTCAACAACTTTCGAAAAATTGCCAAATAATAAATACCAAATGAAAAGGGAAACAAAAACCAACGATAAAAGTACAAGATAATATCAAATGTATTAAAAATTCGTTGAAGGATAAACGGAACTTTTTCCCACAAGAATTCAGCGAGTAGTGAAATTGTTAATATTACAATAACAAGAACGCAACAACAATATTAGCACTAAAAGAAACATATTGTAAATAAATTACCAGCGATAAGAAAACTTTTTTGATAAATCCAAAAAAGGCAGTTTCTCTCTTTCCTTCTTTATCGAAGGAAAACAAGGCTTTATTGCAATACGTTCGTAAAACTTCAAGGACTATCACACGAACATCAGCCACCAATTCACAAATGGTAACCCAAAAATGTACGACTATTGACTACATATGACTTTATGTGTGGGCGAAGGCCGTGCGCAATATTACACAGAGTGAATTATGTTTGTGCGAAGAATTTGGTAATGAAAAAAAACAAGAGGAATGTTAATCCAAAAGAATATGAATAATCTTGAGCGCTAACATGTAATTAACGCGAAATTCAAGGCGAAAGAAATATTGGAGTTCAATTAAATGTATATCGCTAAATTACGCTTTAATTCTCATACGTCGTTTCTTTATGGTTTAGACTCAAATTTTAGTTCTTCTTCTTCCGTGGAAGCTAGGTATGGAAGGCTATAAATTGAAATTCAAATCAGGTTTTTCTACTAAATTACCATTGGACTTCATTCCAACGCAATTGAATTTTAGCACAAAGTTTTGGTGTAACGTTTCTTACAAATTTTGCGCGAGATTCAATATCTTCTACTTTCCATTTCGTTCAGTCTTTAGATGTTTTTGAGTATCTCCGCTTAAAATCCCATGCTCAAATCACATTTGTTTCCTCTACCGCCTACTCCCACCCCCACCGATCGGCTCCTTTGAACCCGTTAGTGCTTTTAGTACTAATCATTTTTAGGATTTTTGCCTTTTAATATTTTCCTTTCTGCTTCATAAAATTCTATGAAAGGACATTTTTAGTATTTATATCCTCTTTCCGGCAATCCTTTTTATCTTCGCTTCTTTACCTATTAAAACCCCCCTCCCCGGAACTTCCCATAAATGCCCACCCTTTTGCCTTCCTTCTTCCTTAATGACCTCCTATTAAATTTAGTCGTCCCAATTTTCTCATACTCTGCTATTTCTACATTTGTTCTACTACTCCTCCTTCTCCTTCTCCCATTAGTTCTTATATATCTGTCTTTCATGCTCTCCTATAAATTTACGAGTTCATTATTTTATTTTTGTCCGAATTGCACATTTTTTGTCACAGTTTTTGTTCCTTAATATTTTTATCTATTTTCCTCTTCTTTTCTTTTTTGTTATGTGTTAGCGTCAATTTCGTAAATTCTCACATGCAGCAACAATATATTGCTGAATTATTATTATTATTATTTCCAAATAAATATATTTAAAATCGTCTACTGTAGTTCAAACACACCTAAATTAGAGTTGCCAACTTATTCATTTGAGTTAGAGCTGGAGGTGAACTACAGTGTTGGTGGCGAGAAGGGGTAGATGGAGAATACTATTCTTACCCACTGACACACTTTTCTATCAGAGTTTCCAAATCCCAATAAAATACATTTTCTAAATTTTATTTCTTTTTTTGCTCGTCGCTGAATGAAATTTTCCCTAGGCAGTTAAGGGGGCAAAAAAGACGAAGGGAATCAGTAATTCTGTATTTCAATGGATCATAACAGCCGTAATAATAATAACAACAACAACAATATCAAAAGTTACGATGACAATAAAGAAAACAAGGCGAGGCCAGAAACGAGAAAAAGAAAATGATTTCCCAAAAAAGGGGTAGCAATAAAAGTTGCAACATACAAAAAGCTACAACAAAAAGACCGCAAGAGAATGAGAGTACCACAAAAATAACGATCAAAAGAATTCAACACAGAGGAAATCATAAAAGAAATGAAAAATAAAGATATTTGAAAAATATGTTCGAAGAATGTAAAGGAAACGCGTGAAAAATGAATAGCAGTAGAAGAACAAGAAGAACTGGAGCCAGAAGATGTGAGAAGTAAACAAAGAGAAGGGGGTGAAGAAAATATATAAGCTGGATAAAATTAGGAAAATAAAAAAGGGTTGGCAGGAGCACTGGTAGTAGTTTGAAAAGCATAACAAATATTGATAACATTTTCATTTATAAAAATCCATAATCCATAAAAATGTCAAATATTTTAATTGGAAAATTTTTCGAATTTAAAGAATGAAACACGATACCTCATTTCCGCTCATTAAATCATAATTCAATATCGAAAAATGTATTATGCGATTTAGATTATATCCTGAGGGCATAGGACTCAATTATTGATTCACGTTGTTAGTGCGATGTAACCTAACTGATTGCCCACCCCTCAGAGTTCTTAGCACAACAATATAATTATCGGGTGTATTATGGAACCCTCACGAGAGACCTTTCAATTGGCTAGAATTCTGATCACAAATAGCTGTTCAATTTTATATATAAAAAGGTTAGCGGGAACACAAATAGCAAGCATGGAAAATTTAACTTAAACTTTAATTAAATTTAGTTTATTGTTTATTAAAAGGTTCGATATGTGGCTCAATACACCTAGATAGAAACTCAACATAAAACCGATTTAAGCCGCTCAACTAAAGACGTAAATGAAAACTAACCAAGCACTTTGTAGAACCCCAACTAAAAACACAATTAAAACTTAAGACTAACCAAAACCCTCTTTAAAAATCACGCCAGAAGGGCTATCAACAATTTAGGTAGTAAAACTCATTTAAAACATCCTAAAACCCTAAAAAAACCCATAAAAGCAGCAATAACCCTTACTAAAACTAATAACCCTTACTCACTGCTGCTAAAACCAACTCCTGCTAAGAAATAACACTAAAACCACTACTAAGATCTAAACAAAATTATTACTTAAGTCGTCACTAAAAACCGCACTAAAAGCCTTCTAAAGATATTGCTAAGAACTATACTAGACACCGCAACGAACAACTAAACTAAAGTCTCCACTAAAATCTACAAAATGTCGCTAAAAACCATTAACACTAAGAACGCTGCAATCATACTATATTACTAAATCACCACAAATCATACTAAAAACGCACTAAAGAGACAACTAAAGCGGTAATAACCCTACTCTACCTTACTTGAAAACCAACTAATAAACAAACCAACCCGACCCGAAATCCTAATGACAACCTTAATAAAATATCCACTAATGACTCAACTAAATAACTTCAATATAGTTGGGCTTTTCAACTACTGCCCCCTCAGAAATGAACTGAAATATCTACAAACGACCCCATTTAAAAACCCATTTAAACCTCTACCTCTACTAACTCTAACCCCCTTTCACCCCACTAAAACCCCTCCTAGAAGCCTAAAACTAAAACCAGAGGGAATAACTTCAGAACTGTATTTTAATTGATTTCGCATAAATTTTAACATTCGCTGAAATTTGATGCCGTAACGCATAACTGAGAATGACTTAGGAGAAATAACTGAGTAAATGGTTGACTGGCAGACGGATTCCCTTCAAGGAATGATTTCAGAATTAAGAAAAAGTTAAGTGCTTCAGGAGCAAAATCCTTTTAGTTTCGTTCACGTGAAAATATTAACTCGCTGCTGGAATTTAGTTGTTAAAGGGGTGTCGTTTCACAATAAGCGAAAACAACGTTTGGGAGACAGTGTTGTGGCGGATGAGAAAGGGGGGGGGGAGAAATGGAGGCTACTAAGAGGAAAGTAAAGAAAATTAGAGTGAATACTGTGTAAATATTAAACGATATTGTTAAATATGAAAGACCGACCGACTGTCAAGCACCGAAGGCGTTAAAAAGACTGAAGTTCTAAAAGCGTTTTAATGCACGTTCGTTGGCAACGCTGAAATGTTAATTAATAATATTTGCTAAGAGGAATCTGCTGTAGAAGTAGGAGTAGTAGTAATTATTGTTGTAGTTGTTGTTAGGATACTCGTTTATATAACTGCACAAATTTACTCACTTCATCTGCTGATGATTTAAAATGCAAAAAGGAGAGAAACAAAAAAGGGTTAGGGAGATAAACCTGGAGTCATGCTGCGTTTGAATGCTGTATGAACGAGATGGTAATAGACCTGCTGGGAAAGAAGGTACCAGATCTCAAAGAGAACACCCGCCCACTGGAGAGGAAAGGCAAAGAAAGTAATGCAAAGCAAATGACTAGAAAATGGATAAACTGACAAGCATTAAAAGCAAACGCCACGTGATCTTTTAAATTAAGTGATGCTCGTTATTAATATTCATTAATAAATATCTAATGAATGGGATCCGTTGAACGAGTATTATAAATCAAAGTCTCTACAAGTGTTAGGCGTGGAGGGTGCTTGAGAGTATTCATCGGCTGAGGCAATGAAAAGCATTTGAAGTTAAAGAACATTCGAAGATGTAATCATTTAGAAGAGGCTAGCAGTTTTAAATCAAATAGAAAAATCAGAAGAAAAATTCTTTATTAATAGTTTTTCTTAGTTACAAGTCGTTATAACTATCTGTCCTCCTATCACCCCCACTCCACGCTCTAACCATTCTCTCGTTATCTTTTTATCTTGATTCGTCGCTAAATCCTGGAGCCATAATTTATATAATCATCATTATTATTCATTTTTCATTAATAAATCAAAATTCCTTGTAAATTCTTAAATGCCCTTTTAATAATTTCTAACAACTTTAATCACAGAATTAGTCAATTAAGTACCATTTAAAGCAAAACGATCGAGCTTAACCAGTTTCTAGGGTGAAGACAGTTTTTCAATAAAGAAATAACATAATTGTTGCAAAGTTCAGGTCGAAGAAGTTCTCACGCTTCAAAGGGTCAGGGCGCATCATTTCTTGGGTTCATTAATTGTTGTAACTGTAAAGATAGCCCTTGACCAATTCCGGAGAATGTATTGAAATTAAGTTAATTATTTATAAACGCGAGCTTCTCCCCCTTAGCACACGCCCAAATTGTCTGATGGAACGACTATTGCAATCAAAAGTGAGGACCAAGTAGCGACCACCGGCACAGAATTGTGATAACACTATTTAGTAGTTTCTAAAGATATCTCACCTGTAAATAAATCCTTTAAAATGTTCGCATCAGTAGATATTCTTCCTTGACCAGATTACGGTGTAACGTTCAAAGATGATTTGGTATTAGAACACCAAATTGTTTTGTGCTTCTTGGAAACATAACTCTCTTCAGGTTTCCTACTTTGACAGGGTTAATTCAAGGCAGTTTCGTAATTCCTTTTTCCCCCAATTTTAGTTTCAATTCACACTTCACATACCTAACCAGTTTTATCATAAAAAGCAATAAAATTTACTTTTTATAAATTAAAATGTTATCAGAATTGCAATAAAAATGTTTCAGTAAGTTTCAAATAAATAAAATTTTTGTACTCACAAAACATTTCTTGTTCTCATTGCGCACAAATAAAAGTCAAGTTAAGGTGAATATATATGAAAATCCTTGTAAATATGTATGTAAAAATGTGTGTATGTGTGTGAATGCTCTTGTGCATAGGAAAATAAAGTTAAGGAAGGATCACATATCCAGAGACATAAAAACTTCTAGAGCTTTACAATGATGTGTTACAATGAGACTGACGTCTTTTAGGCAATAAAATCCAACGAATAGGTTTCCATGCACACTCCTCTCTTCTTCTCTAACTCCCTCTATTTCTCGTTGTCACTACCTCTCTCTCTCACTTCCGTTATCTGTGGTCTTTAATTTATTGTTTCAGGAAGTCAAGTTTTATGTCGTGAACAGGTTGAAACGATTCGTCTATATAAAATGTAGTCAATTGTCGTTATAACAACCAATAAAATCCGTGCTTCGAATGGGACAGTTTCCAGTGTTAAGGAAAATGAAGAACGTAGGATGAAAATAGAGAAGAAAAAATCCAGGAAAAGCTAGAATTGCGCAGAAAGAAAACACTTTTACTATAAGGAATTGTATAGAAATTATTTGAAATGTATCCTTCTGTTTTAATATATTTTTATTAAGGTTATTCCCCACCCCATCCCCTTACCCAAAAGACCTTACTCCTCTAACAGAAGTTGTTCAAGTAAATTCTTGCCACAGACACGTAACTATTTTATGTATTCCAATAAACACATAACTATTTTACAAGCTTCTAGAATTGCACCCTTTAAAGGCTTTCATGATACCGTATTCCGCGACGTCATACTGATATACTGAAATTTCCGCTGAGGTAGAGCATACGACTAAAAAACGCCTGAGAATTATTAAATATTACTATCGCAATTGGTAGCCGAATATTATGACACTTCACTAATTTTTCGGTTGCAAATATTGTTCCACAGAACAGACTGTTTCCTCGTGCAGTAATTAAATTAAATCGGTGAAAGAAATGAAAATATCGCTGCATAAAACTCTTCGTTTTACAACGATGACATTAATTCGGAATCCATTGATTTGTCATCTTTTTAAAACAAACCATCCGTTTCTTAACAGTTGTATAAATTGCAAGAGGTTATGGATAAAAGCCATAGTTGGTACTCTTGTACCAATCAATATCAAATCAATTTAATTCTGCATCGATGAGATCTCTGAAGGTTTGCTAATTGGTCTCTGGTTAAGCTATGTTATGTCCTTGTTGAAAAGCCGTCTAATTTCTTCTTAGCCTCAGAAAACAATGTATACGATAGTTATTGCAACTCCCCCTTTTTCTCCTCTCATGTTTTATTAGCCTAATTTCAGTTGAAAATCATTACTCTGATTTTGTAACGACTACTCTTAAAACTAACGTCGCCGTTTCGTTGTGGTCACGTAACGCCTTCACATCTTCTTTTGAACGAATTCATTTTTATACTTTTTCTTGGATTCTCTTATGCAATGCTAACAAACGAGTAAGCGAATATTTGAAATAATTTTCTTTTTAGTACACGACTCTTTTCAAAGAAAAATCAATTTTAACAGGTAACAGATTTTTTTGTCTTTCTTCTGCTTTCAATGGCTGATCGAGTGCTGAGGCACCCTACGGCGGAAATCCATTTCATTTAGTGCAATTCTATTGAAGTAGAAAAACTCTTGCCTACTACTACTATTCTTAGCTTGGCAATATTGTTTTATGGCCAACTTGTGAACAGCATGAAACGGTTAAGAGAAGAATAAGCATACAAGCATGCACATGTGCTGCTTTTTCTTTGTAAAACCATTACGACCGAGGGACACATTTTGCACACAAAATAAATGGCAATATAAAAGTATACAACAACAACAACAACATCTACTACCGCAACAATAACAATCACATACAGCACTCATGGAAACTACCAAAAGAAGCAGCCGCCAAATCGTAGATGCAAGATGTCGTAATGTTGCCACAAAACATTCTGGAGCCGCAAAACTTCGCAATAAAAAGAATTGCCTCGCGTAAAAAAAATCTCAAGTAAGTTGAAGGAAATGGAAAGCAAAAGACAATAAAATTTCGGTGCTTTTTAGTCTTTATTTAGTTATTTATTTATTTATTTCGTTTAATGTTTCCTCCAAAGAAATAATTTCAACGAGTAGGTACTTCTACGAACAAGAAGAAGAATATGAAGAAAATTGCAAATGGAAAACATTGCAGAAGAAAGTTACAAAAAGAGGAAACTTTATCAAAGAAACGCAAAACAATGAAAAATAAATTGAAATAGAATCCGTAACCGAAACTAAACCACAACGAACCGCATTCAATCACATTGAACCTGCAAATACATCTTCTGCCCTTTCTCTCCCTGTGCCCTGTGTTTTGGTGGGGCCAAAAGTTTCTCATACTTTTTTATTTCGCGGTTAAACAAATTTGTACTTCTCGGGCTCTTTTTTTGTTTTTATTGTTGCCAGAATTTCTCCCCTTATTCTTTCAATTTCTTCTGATTTTTAACTTATTCTTCTGAAATTAAGTTATAAAGTTTGGCAACTATTGTGACAGACTGGCAACAAATTGGCAAAGTATGTTGTAGAAATTTCGCGATTACTTTACTTGTTCCCGGGAATGACATCCGCCATTACTGCTGCGAGATGAGAGAAGATTAGAGAAATTTATATGGAAATTTTTGCGTTATATTAAAAACCAATTTGTTACAATATATCGAGATAATAAAAACTGCAACAATTACTTAACTAATAGTGTCAAATTTTGAACAAATATAAACCTAAAAATATTTTCAATAAGGACATAACAAAACTTGATAACAAACCCGAACTGAAGGAGTTTCGATATTTCGAAACATAAAATGGTTTCATTTCTGGAGATAATTTTATCTCGTAAGGACACAAATAAAAATGTTTGCAAAATTCGTCTTTTCGATTTTGAGAACTGCGTGGAATTGACTAATTTTACTCTTGAAGGGAAACTGAAACGAGGCCGTTATATTTTCAGAATTTCACTGGGTAATTTATCTTATAAGCGCGGACACATTCGTAGTTAAATGTATTAATACGAGTTTAAACAAACATGGCGTAATTGGTATAGTAGGATATTTAATACGACCAAAAATTGGAGTAAATTTTCAACCAGTGGATTAAAAAAGCGAAAGCAATTTTTAAAAAACCATACTAGCTGATTATTTGTGCGCACTATTTTGACAAAATGTGTACGTTGGCTGATATAGCTTGCTCTAAATTGTCGTGCGATCCGAAAAATCTGAAGGTACTGAAACACAAAATAGTTATGCGTTCAATGAAAAATTCATTACATACAAAAATTTCAAATTTTAGTTTTTTCCTTCGCTTTACAATTCTATTTTGCTTTAAAACTAATACAGTACTTTCCTACGTCATCCTGCAGAATATTTTATTAAAGCAAACAATTCAATTTACGCGCAATTTTTATTTTACTTTTCTTGAATCGGTTGGCCCTTTTTTTCTTTTCACAAAAAGTGACACAAAGGTTCACATGGGTCGACAGAGTCACGATTATCATCCGCTGGCACATTCAATGAATTTCAGTGAAAAGTATGAAAAATTTGGAAAAGTAACATCAAAGGCACGAGCAGTTACTGCTCATCACTCACTCTTGCTGCGGCAGAACAAACGCTCACACACATGCAAACGCTCACACGCGCACGCATACACTTCTATATAATCTCTGCAACATACGATTTATCACACAATTACAGACAAAATTTCTATCTGACGATGGATGGAATGAGGTTGACTGAGATGAGGCTTGATGGAATAAGCCCCAGGCATCAAAGGAGCCCATCAATTCAATTTACACACACTTTTGGGTTGGTTCGAATGCCATCAATTCGTTGAATACAAATTTTCTCCGATTTTCCTACCCTCGCACACCTTGCTGACTTCTTACCTACCAAGAAGTGTTGCTGATTACATGATAAGATGACGTCGAAAAATAGTCTACAATTTGTTGAAGTTAGGATCGTTTGGAAGGGAGAATAGAAGAAGTAAAGTATGGGGGAAAACGAAGGAAGCAGGGCCGGACGTTGGTGAGGAAAGAAAAATTGAAAGGAACTCTATCAACCAAAAGAAAAGGAAATACAAACACAATTGATAGAGTGTTACCACTTTCCCTTCCGTAAAATCTCTTCATGCTTCCTGCTTGGATACGTTGCTTGTATCCAATTTTATTCGGAAATATCCTGAGTTTGTAAGAGCTAAATAAGATAAATAGAAAAGGACCAAAACATCCTTAAATTTAGCATCCTTGAACGCAGTATCACGCAACATTGGAATGAATGAATGAATGAATATGTGAATGAGTGAATGGTAATGTAGAGGACTTGTTCATGGATTGTTGCTTCTGGTATGTCCGTTGGTTTGAAGTGATTAATATTTAAGGTTTTTTAGAGGAAAGCCGGAAGGATCGTATACTTTTAATTATCTCCATCAGCCCTTTTCCCCTTATTTCAAGTAATAGTGATAAAGATGGTGATAATCATAGTGATCTTGTTGGTAACAGTGTTAGTGATAGTGGTGGTAATAATGATAACACAACAAAAGCCATAGTGTTAGTGATGGCAATAGTTATAGTGATTATCATAATGATAATAGTATTAGTTAGATAGATAGGTAGTTATAGTGAAAATGGTAGGAATAGTGGTGGTGATAATTTCAGAGATATTGTAAAAGGTAGTGATGATCACACCCATAATGGCAGTTGCAGTGAGATTGATAATGATAAAAATGGCAATGGTAATTCCAGGGGAAGTGACAGTTAGAGTGATAGTAATAGTGATGGCAGTACTGATAGTATTATTGTGAGTTTTCTGCTTAAAGCACACACCATTGTCGTACGTTTTAAAATGGTCTCCACTGCTTTTTATTTGAAGGAATATCTTTGCTGCCTCACGCCCATCATAAATCCTTAAAAGAACTTTGAATAAATTGAATAAACCTAATATATTTACACAATAACCACAAAGAGAACACCCACAATAGACCGTCCTAAAGGCGAAAACACCCTATTTCGTCGACTCCACAGTTCATCTTCACATCACGCTCGCATTCACGAAAAAAAAATATTCTGACACTTGGCAAGACCCACGTCAAGATTTGTAACTCATGTCGAAATATTGGATTTTGAAAAATTGCTTTCGACGATTTGAACGCTGGTTTTGGTGGTAACTTTTAATATGCGAAGAGCCTGAAGCGCAGAACTGAAGCGAATTTTGGAAAAAAATTGGCCCTGCTCCAGGTCCGATCAAGGTCAGTGACTTGCACAACCAACCCATACGTCCCTCCAAAAGTGCTGAACTGAGTCGGCAGATGGAAGGAACGTCTCGCTTAACGACATTTTTCATTAGTTTCATCCTACTCAAAATGGATTTTGTTTTCGGCAATGCAGCCAATTTCGAGTGAACTTAAAGGAAAATTATTCAAAATATTGAAATGGCTTTAGAATATTAAATAACTATTCAAGAAGATGTTATGTTGTTGTTGTCTTTTGAGGAAATGTACTCAAAGGCAAAGCATTCGTGTCCGTCGAAAAGGAAAAAATTCAACAGTGGTTAAAGTTGGGAAAATCATAAATGAAATAGGAAAAAAAGGGGGGAGAATAGTAAGTACCCACATTTGATGGCGCATAACAGAAGAATTAACCCAGAATCCTTAAAAAACTTTTAATAGATTAAATCAAATTTTGTTTTAGAGAAATCGCATGGAAAAGGTTTAATCTATACTTTCAAATTTAAGCCCACTGTGCTGGACTAGTTTACGGTAATTGGCCATCCTATCATATTCTATCTGTGTTTTCGGTGATATACATGGTGTTATTGGTGTTCGTTTTCGTTTTGTTTCGCTTGCTCTTTTTGCGCCCCAAACAAATCTGGAAATTCTTCGTTTCTGCGATGCTCGTTATTCCTTCAAGCCTCCTTTAGTAATCAGAAAGCGGTGCTCCCCTTTTTTGCAAGAAAACATTATTCTTTAGACTTATTTAATTTAATTTAATTTAATTCCTTTGTTATATTTTCGGTTTCTTGTAATTCGCAATTAAAAATTAGAAAATTGGCACCACAAGAGGATGAAGACGATGATTACCTTTTTACGCGATTTTTTTAATCAAAAGGGTATTTTATATGTTCCCACCCCATTTTCTTTTATTTAATTACGTAACCGTTTGTGCGAGAGATTTTCGTTGCTTTGATTTTATGCCTTTTTGAGCATCACTTCAGCGAATTATTTTATTTGTTATCCCTCTGCTTCAATTTTCTCAAAAAATTAAAAAAACGTTTTTTTTATAATTTTCCATATTTTTCTTATCTTGATTTCTTTGCATTTCCCTGCACGTTTCGAAATTAGTTTCTAGAAAATATTTTTTCTCCAGCAATTTTTTTTTGTTGTTTTTCGCATTATTTGAGGTTCGTTAATTTCATTGTTTTCGCTCAAGACTTTGAAGCATGTTTTCTGCCGGATTACGATTTCTTGAACATTTTGTTATGATTGCAATTGAAAACAGTGGCAACGCTGAGCGCTTGAATAGTAAAAGCAACGTTGGCAGCATTGCCAGCGCACTCAACGAAGATTTATCGTCGAAAGATGAAAAAACTAAGAAGAAGAAAAGGCAAAGGAAGACCCAGATAATCATGAAGAAGAAGTGGTAAAGGGAAGGCAAGTGAAGAAAACAAAAGGAACAGCAATTTCAAAATGTGAAGCTTAGAAATGCTTGCAAGTAATAGAATGAAGATGTTGGGAAGGAGTGACGGGAGTACAAACGGGAGTACAGAGGGCGAGGCGATCGAGAGGTTTTTGTGTGGGTTATTTTAAGAAGTGGCTGCTCAATGAGGTTAAAATAATGCTGGGGCGTTTTTAACAACGCCTTTGATGAAGTTTATGGCGTTCAAGGCAAAACAAAAATTAAATCTGATTTGATTAGCGGATTTTTTTCGGATTTCTAAATGAGAAACTATGTGGCTGAGATACATGTACACTGATAAAATTATCACAAGTAAAATCATTAGAAATCTATCAAAACAATAAGTTGATGATAAATTTTAACTATTAATTAATAGTAGTAAATTTATGAGGTTTTAAAATGTTATATAGGATTACTAATACCGATCTTCGATTAACTAGAAATGCATATTTTATATTTAAAAATTAGTCGGCAACTTTTCAACAGAACGAAATTGTTTAGGGAAACATTGTTTTCATATTTTTGGGGAAAGAATCAACGGATGGTTCGACTCTTTTTGCTTATACTAAAACCCAACTTTCAAATATTTATAAACTCATTTTCAGTCTGAATTCTCAACAACTCTACCTTTTATCAATATCTTATGAAACATCGTATCCTGTAGGAAGGACCGGTTTCTCGCAGTATTAGCGCTGAAAATGCTTGCAATACTTTCCATTCAAATCGACTTGAATATAAGCTTAAATTAAATAATTCTAGAAGAAGCAGAAAAGGAGCAACAAAAAGAACAATAAGAAGCGAATTCTTTGCATTGAAATGTTTTAAGAGTTCACTTCAAAGTCAGTATTGGTTAACTTAAAAAAATATAAAGTTTTTCAGCTTTCAGCTTTTTACTTTTTATTTTTTTATATTTCACAACTTCTTAACAGGCAGAGAAAAAGAATGAGGAGAAAGAACTAAATACTGGAATTTATAAGAGCAAAATATTATTTGATTAGAAAAATTCCTTTCGCACTTCTCGAGAACTGTTAGGAATTACTAAACAAATGCAATTGGGTCAAAATTCAAATTTTAGAAATCGCAAAAATTAGAGCACGAAAACTCATTAAATAATAGTTCGAATAAAAACCAAATTTTGCCCCATTTTTAATTTAACTACATTTTAAGGGAGGACAATAAAAGAATTGTAATTAGAAATCACAAACAAGTTATTCTTAAAAATATAAATGAAATTATATTTAATAATTTACAAAATTTTGCTTGTATTAAATAGTTTTAACATTTACTTAAATTTCACTTTAAATTAGCCTTCTTTTCTTTAAAATTCCTTGAATTATGCATTTAATGAATTCGTACATAATTTAATTCAACTTAAAGTGAGCTCCCTTCACCCGGCCCCTCTTTTTCGCTATCTCCCACCCCCTCTGCCATTTGTTGCCAGACTGTTACTTTTATCATTCAATTAAGTTTAAACGAATTACCCCTACACTCCCTTTCCACTTTTCCTAGCAAAAAGTTTTTCTGAAACAATGCAAAAACGAATCAATTTCGATTTCAATTTCAATCAAATGTCAATCAATTTCGATTTTATTCTTCACGCGCTTCGTTACTTTATTCACTTTGTCTTCGCTTTTTTTGGATGCTCTCCTAGTCGCGTTTTTTGCTGTATTTTTTCTTATTATTGTGCTCGGAGGGCGCCATATTGTTGATCCAAATTCTATTACAATCTGTCGAATACATTTAAAGAATTCAACAGAGGGGAAGTGATAAAGGAAAGAACCGCGCAAGAATGCGACAGATATAATCGAGATGTAATCAATCTATATTAAGTAAAGCAACGAGCAGTAACGAGTCGGTCGAGGAACGTGAAAATAACTGGTTGTGACGAGCGATGACACGAGAGTAAGATGTTGCATAGCCGTGAGGGCGAGTTAAAGACAATACGAAATCGAATAACCGAAGAAAAGACCAAACAACAACAACAACAATAACGATAATAACAAAAGCCAACGGCAAAAAGAACCGTAAAAAATACACAAAGGCACAATAACCTTGAAATTTTTGTAGAAAATCGTTTGAGAGACACCTAGATATTGTTGATCGGTTGGCGTTTTTTGTAATCACATCAATTGCTTCGTGTTTGCGCTTATTATTTTCTTTCCTTGACATTTTGTTCTTACCTCTCACCCTTCGCTACTTTGTAATCGCATCGAACCACATTGACTTCAATATTCTGGTTAACCTTAACGTTATACTCACGGCGTATCTTGCTGTTGATGGCGCAATTGAATTCAGCTAAGAAAGGAAAGGAGTTGAGCAATCTTAAATATTTCAGAACCAATAGATGGTTTTGCACTCTCTCTATTTTGTAAAAAAGAAAATCCCGTGCAACAATTTAAATTGTTTAAAAGCTCTATAGTAGAAATCGTCTACAGGAAAAAGCTTTTCTAAAAATTCAGCAAGCCACAATCGAAGGAATATCCTTAATAGTTCTTAAGCCGCTTTGACTATATATGCAAAAATATATCTACAGGATACAATTAGCACGATTTCACATAATGACGCGGCTCAACTAATTTAGCTAATTCTGAATTAGAGCGCTTGTGGTTGTAAGTGTTGAATTTAGTGTTGCTCCGACCATTTTTATTAAAACTGTAAAATTAGTATAAAACTGTGAAATATAGCCGAAGGTTTGACGTCGTCAGGTAACCAGAAGCACTAAAAGTACTCTCCTCGTTTGCATGTGAAAGTGTTATGTGCTTATTGGAACCGAATTGTCTTAATATAAACTCTTTTAAAACACTTTAAAACTCCAGCAAATTCTTTATCAAAGCGTATGAAGATCCGGTAAGGACTTTTTTCCCACGAGAGTTCAATACACACCGTCTATACGATGTCGTTCCTCAAAGCTTGCGTAACTTGTGCGGAATACGACGAATGCCTCGTAATTCGTAGGAATGCCTGAAAGTGTATTAAAAAGTATAACCACGCGTCGTTGGTTTATTCACGTCTCATGTTATCCTCACAGCTGTCGTTTCAAGTCGATTTGACACATTGATTGATCCGTTTTACAAATAAAATCCTATTTTTATGCTCGGAGTTGATAGAGCAGATTATAAGCGCCCCAGAAAGTGTGGGAAAATGGATGGTCTTGCTCCAAACACCAATGAATGGTTACATTAAGGATTAAGTTGACAATTTTTTCCTTTAAAGTGACAAATAAAAAACTTTTGATGGGTAACATATTAATGCAAAAAATATCAAAGTTATCGGGGTTAATGGAATTAAAAGAACGAAGCAAGTATAAAAAGAGATTGATAAGGATTTTTGGGATATAGAGAAACAATTATTGGGTGTTTGCGCACACAGACTCTATCATAACATCCGTCTCCCTTACCTTTCCCTTTATCGCTTTGAAGTCAAATATAATGGAAAAAGTACTAAAAAAAGACAAAAAGTTTTCAACCAATTGAAGAATTTAATTTAGCTAAACGCTAGATGTATCTGAGAATACTGAAAAATCCGTGGTTCCTTCAACTAAAAATTCGCACATAATTTTAAAAGCGTTTTAGTCAACTAATTACTAAAATACTTCAATTTTTAGAAAAGTATTATGTTCCTTAAATCTATGAGTAATTAATAAATATTAGTACTATCTTAAAACTGCGAAAATTGGCAAACATCGCTGAAAAAGTCATCCAAACTCTTTTAAAAATGTATTAAATTTTGTACTAAAAATATATAAATTTTTTGTGTTATAAAAATCATGTGTTTGCTTGGTCAAAAGCCTAAAAAATTATAAAACATTAAACTTAGAATCCTTTTAAAAATCTTAAAAAAGTTATAAAAAGTTAAAAATAGTTAGAGTATTAAAAATACTTAATACAAAATAAGTTATCTTGAAAGCAACATAACTTTTGATTATATCAGAGATTTCATAAACTCTGTGAGAAACCTAAAGAATTAAAATTTCAAAATAAACTTAAAGCATACATTTAATCCTTCGCTGGAGGATTACGATAATTGCATAAAATATTAACTAAGTTTTACGGAAAATATATCAAGGCATTACCTCAAGGTATCTGGAGTACTAAAAATAGCCAAACCCTCTGCATATTTGCACTTTCTAAACCTTTAGTTAATACAAAAATCTCTAGAATATACTAAGTATAAAATGTGTACAGAGTTTGTAAAGATTGCGCAACTTCTTTCAAACTCTCTAAATGATAGTTTTTCCGCGACCAAGTGTAACCCTCTCAGCCTCTTCTTTGACTTTTGTAGCTTTTTCATTTATTTTACTTCCGTTAAGCAATTTCCAACAAATCACAAAAATTATTTTAATCCAAGATCATTCCATCATCCTGTTCATCAACAAAAATCAGTGATATCTATGAAATATTATTCAACGCATTGTCCAACATTTTAATTAAAAATGTCCACCATACCCTCT
Organism: Physocephala rufipes; assembly: GCA_963966595.1. Lineage (NCBI taxonomy): Eukaryota > Metazoa > Arthropoda > Insecta > Diptera > Conopidae > Physocephala > Physocephala rufipes. The sequence goes on from OZ016503.1 coordinate 7,597,602, forward strand.
TATTTCTGCAGGAACACGCGGAGCCGAAGAATGTGTTGGCGAACCATTATACACTATTTCGTACCAGGATTAACCTCGCGCAATCAACTTTTGATGCCTTTGATTACACGGAAAATGCGATACTGCATTCCCTCCGTGTTTGTTGTCAGCAGTCGGTTGTCGGGGATCATCACCCGCGATGTCATTTTCATTTCCGTCCGTTCATCACCTGGACATCGTCTGACAAGAGTAGTGGACAAGAAATCTCCATTACATTGTCACTTAATCCTTTGCGATGAGTTCTCGAGGTAATGCCCTGATACGGGATGCAGTGGATAAATGCATGAATGAAAGTTTGGGATGCAAGTCCATTCAAGTGTCATGTTAAGACATGTTTGCGACATTGTTTTTTCCAACACGTCAAGCTTAAGTTTAATTAACTTGTTGGTAACAATATAGTTTGGAATGAAAGGGGCAAATGGGAAATCGAGAGGAAAAGAGAGATAAAGGTTATTTGGGTGGATGGACTCCGGAAATAATAGCGAGATGGTACTTTGTGACGGAATTCTTTGAAGCAATGTGCTGATCTTATCTGTTTAAACTAATAGCGAAGATGAAAAAGACCGAGAAAACTAAAAATAAAAAAGATGATCTTCATTAACTATTCATTTTCTAAAAGATACTTGATTGAGGAAGAAAAAACAAATTCGTTTTTTAGCGAAAGTATTGGGCACAGATCATGCGTGATAAAAGATAACAATAACGTTATTGCATATTTGTCGATTATATTTTAAATCTTTAAAAGGTTACTTTGCTCCGATTAATCTACGGCAGCGAGTTCTTCTAAAACAACAAGATTTTTGGAACAGACCAGAATTATTGAAATATCAATGGGTGGCACCACAACTCCGAGCTCTCGACACAGTAAACAACTTACAAAACGTTACGTCCAATCCAAGTCACCATAACAGTCCCATCAATGTCATTTTTGTTCCTTAAAACCCGTAAACTTGCCTTAGTGGAAATAATAAACAAGCATTCAGCGTTACAGAAACCTTAAGAAGAAACCTTAAGAAAAAATCTTGGGGAAAAGGCGACACCATACCAACCAACAAAATAAATCCAGCAATATTTGAGGCAGCGCAAACGCCTAACAAACTAACGCGCAATACAAGAAAAGACGTAACATTTAATTTGATTAATCACCTTCATAGGAGGGCGAGTATTGTAGAGTTTTGAGCACCTCCATAATTAAAATACTTGTTTGTATTATTTTCCAAAAAATATTGTTCATGGAAAAATATAGAATTGTAAAATCATTGTCAAAGATAAAAATTTTATTGAATCCAAAATTGAGTTATTGCATTAAAGTAAATCTGAAAACTATTAAAAAACAAAGAATTAAACAAATAAGGAATTATTACTAAACATACGCGACATAAAAGCCTGCAGTTTCGTTTCTATCATACACACCCCATTCAGTTTAATTGATGCTCTCTCAATATTAGTTTACGAGATATCGAGAAGAAAATATATATTATTTGTGGAGAATATTCATTGCGTTGGAATTTGAATTTCTATTTGAATTAAAATTGCTCATAATACAAACAATGAAAACCACGAACTGATACGAGAAATAATTATCAAATTTGATTAACGTTCGCTTTTTTCAAATAATTTCAATACCACGGCGGTTAGTGTGCGTTGCTGTTGTTGTTGTTGTTTATTTTATCGCTATTGTTATTGTAAAACGTATTTATAAGCGTAATTAAAGATTTTCCAGTCTAGTGGACATGAATGCATTTCAAATGCAAATATTTGAAACCAGTCGGTCGGTATGCCGTTCTGTCTGTAAAACCATCTGACAGTCTGTCGAGGACGCACAGTGATATTACGAATTCCAACATAACAGAAAGGAGGAGATTGACAAAGCGAGAGAAAGAGAACGGGAGAGAGAGAGAAAGAGATAATAATAGAGATAGGAAGGCGATAAGAGAAAGTTAGGGAGATATAGATGACTCAACGCAGTTGCCCACGGGCTTCTGACGCCTACCACGATGCGATGCCTTCGACGTGATGTTATACCGCTGTAGACAAAACAATAACAACACCATCGATAATCAGAACAACAACTCCAAAGCAGCAGCAACAACAGCAACGCGTACCACAAAAAGTTGTATCAATAAAACTCTAATACGCATGAAATTAATTTAATTAAAGTGTTTTGTTATTGTTTTTGCTGTTGGCATTGTTTGACTGTTTGCTGTTGTTGTTGCAGTTGTTGGTGCTATGTGAACATTTGTGAGTCAGCCCACTTATCGAGGGTTTTTTGAGCGATGGGTCATGATGAGCATAATAAAATAATAAGTGTTAAGCGACTCATTGCAGTATCGCTGATTATAACACGTACACACATACGCACCCACAAACACACATGTACGGACACACATGCACAGATCCACACATAGTAGCGCATCTGATCAATATAGTTTACTTGCAAATACTTTCAAGCCAGGATTGCCACATGATTAGAGTCAACAGAAGCGAGAGAAGTATGGATAAAGGGAAAGAGAAGAAAAGAGAAAGTACACGAACGAGAAAGAGAGACCAGAAGAGTTTATAAATTAGGAACACCGTGATTGTATGCGGAGGAATGAAGAGGTGGTAAAGTGGCCTTCATTGCTCATTAGTTGCGATCATGCATGAAAACTCTCAACAAATGCTACCAAAATCCAAATTAAATTTGCTTTTGCAATTCACGAGTAAATAAAATTCATCGCAAATACCGGGATAATTTCACACGCAGTAGCGATGCCACCTATATCATCGTTGCGTCATTGAATTCATCGATATGATTTCGTGAATTGCATTCCTTTTTTGTTTTTGTTTTTGCCTATATTGCGCGCTTGTAATTTTGCCTAATTCTTATTTGTTAGCGCTTTGAAAGAGCTTGATTTAATTATTTTATTTCGGTACAAACGTACAAATTGCAACCGAAACCAAAATTCGACCAAATATCATGTTGCGATATATGCATTGCATTATCTTTCGACTGACCCGGTAATCGCATTACATAACCATTTGACCATTATATCTATATCGTGTATATTTAAAATATTATCTGCGATAATAGAACCGTCGAAGCCAATCAAACAGATGCAACTATTTGTTTAACGACGTAGTCGCTGGAGAAACACCTATTGATTTTCAAAGGAATCTTCAAAATGTTTCTCTAAAATAATTAGTTCATTAGTTAATTAATCAAATAATCATTACAACCCACAACGGTAGACACATGAATATAATAGATAATTATCTTGCGTAATACTTTCAAATAAATTTGCGTTTGATTGCGCTAAATGACTTAATGATGTGAGACTCCTCTGGGAAATCTCATCCAGGTAAGGGTCCGTAACTAACAAATGAAAACCCATTATGTGGCTTATTAGCAAATTGTTAAATTCACAACTGCATTAAAATTCAACTGCAATTAACCGCCACGTTCAATTTTTAACAAACTATTGTTCGAACAAACTCTACTGCATCCAATATCAATCCTTTTCAAGTCTTGGAGCGATATTTTCCCGAAAATTGCATTATACTGAATCAAAAGTCTTGCCTAAAATGAAACTATTTTAACGATATTTTCGAGTGAACATTCATTCAGCTAAAAAAATTATTGTCAAATAGAGTGTAAATTTCGAAAAATGTACATCCATTACTTCCTCTTCGCCACCATACTCCGATGCCATGCTCTATCCGATGACCGATGAACGAGCAATTGCATGATTTTCAAAATTTCCAAATGAACTAAAGCTATTCGAACACAAAGGAATTCCGTATTCATTCTATCGAAATTTAGCAAATTGAATTTTGAACTTCAAACGAGATGAATAAACGAACAAATGTTCAGACGGACAACGTCAGCAAAAGCAAAAAGGCACGCAAGAAATCAACAAATACACACCGATAATCTGGCAACATTGGAGTGAACAACCGTAGCAATAACATCAAAGAGAACGGCATAGTCAATAACAATAACACCACCAACAACAACAACAGCAACAATTCATCAATAACAAGAATGCAGCAACAAAATTCGAGCTTCTCGCTGAGAAAAATACCACGAAATGAAATTTTTGTGTTGAAATCATTTCGGAAGAACGAAACGTTAAAAATGCGAAATTATATCAGTTATTGATAAAATCATGAAATGGGGAGTGAAGGGAGCGGAAGATCGTTAATAAATAAAACGATTATAATAATTTTGAACCCCATCAAATAGTTAAAAAGGCCATGACCGACCCGTACGGTTCGGGTCGAGTCGGGTCGAACTGGGACGTGTTTATCTAACGTTTTCAATTGTTACCATCATCCGTTATTTAATCTGTGACAAAATGCAATTTCGTAATAAAGCCGCGAAGCAACAAAATCTGGCATACAAACATTTTTAATTAAAAAAGTCATTATTTGGCAAAAGTTTTGGGTATATTGCAGTCAAACAACTACCTCCCGCATGAACTATTATTGTACAATATATTAAGAGAACACGACCATTTGTCGCAATTAGATTTGAATGCAATTGCGAGCGAGGAACAATTTCCAATTTCTATTAAATCGATCGAAGATTAAATTGCAGTCATTGCAATGGCAGGAGAAATTATAAGGATGTTCTACTTAGTGTAGCTTGTTACTGTAGCATGACATTTACTGTAGCGTGACACAAGGCGCAGCATGATATTTATTATTGCGTCACACAAACATAATTTATATCGTTGAAGCAAAACGAAGAAGTAGATAAGGCGAAGAAAACGGAAAAGCGAAAAAAACGTTAATATTGGCAACCTTCAATCTTTCGCTTATGGATTAAAACGAAAGTCTGGTTTCTTCCGTCAGAAATTAACATTCGTTGCGCGTAAATTTTAGTTGACGTTTTAAAGGTAGCGCGACAGCAGTAACACGAACAAAAACAACAGCGATAAAAGTGGTGACAACAACGGCAACAACAACGACATTAACAGCATTAAAAGCAACAACTACAACTTTTAATTTATGTTTAAGGGCAGCAACAGTGCCATTACCTCTGGAACGGTCTGTTATAGAACATACATAGTATATTCTTAATTCGTGGCCTGGTCTCCCCTTTCGTTCTACGCCGTCGACTATCGACCTGCCTTCGTCGATGCTGCTGTCGTCACGACTGCTGCCAAGGATAATAAATGGTCAACCATTAAGTTGCAATTAAAAGCTCGTATGCTCACCAACAGAAACTCAAATAATGCATACGGGCGGTTTCAGACGCCACCATCGGAATTTCCTTTTCGTGCAATCCGACGACAATCACAATCCTTTGGCGTGGCAATACCGCCGTGGCATTGTCCAGTTTTGGGTGATGTGGGTGATATGGGTGACGAACACAAATGCGCTTGTGCATTGATGCGACCTGCTGGAATGCATTCATTAAGGATGAAACTATTAATAATGGAACCAAAAAGGATAACAGCTCTTGCAAAGAGAGCCATAAACAAATTATTCAGCTAAAAGCATTTTGTTAATTATTGTCATTACTTTTGACAGGAGGCGGCGCATGAAAGCGTCAGCAAGTCATGGTCGGTTACATCAGCAGCAGCAGCAACAACAACGATGGCGGCGTGTTGGAGAGATGTGTGTATTTATATGTGTACAAAAGAAAGAGAAAAAGGTTGTCAAAGTTGAAAATGTTACACCTTTAAATTTGACACAAAACTACTAAAATATGCAGTAAAGCCATTGTCGAGTCTGAATGTAAGGATTCAAATTTGCAGTTGGTTCACGTTGGCAGTTATTTCTCCTTCTCTTCTTCCCTCCACTCGTTGAATTTATTAATATTTATTTTTCCCTTTTATTCAGTTTTTACTCTCAAATTATTTGCTTAAAATTAACTGCAGTAAATTGCCACCTCCGCCATTACCTCCACTCCTCCTTCAATTCGCGACTGCCGTCACATTGGCTCCGCTTGGATTTTATTGTTATTTTTAATTGTTCAGGGAATTGTTGCTTATTTGTTTGTCGTCAACAAAATAAAATTGCTGCATATTTTGCGGCGTTAAAAACCATTCGTAGCTTACATCGTCATTGAAAAGGTGAAGAGGGTGGTCGGTCAACAGAAAGTATGAATATCACTGCGTTGAACTTGTGCCGTATTAAGCGCATTCCTTTGGGTTTCATGTTTCGTCTTTCTTTTCTATTTGTTTTTATAAAAAATTAATGAATTCTGGGTTTTTGTGTTTTTTGCAAAGATAATTCGATAAACTTAAGTTTGAAAACTATTTAGGTATCAGTAACAAATTTGAAAACAAGTTTAAACGTGCTTTGCGAAATTATAATTCCCAAACAAATTTAGAATTAATGATTCAGCAATATTTTACATTAACGAATTCACCTTAAATTTAACTAATTTGAAAATTTAAGGAAATTGAAATATCCAAAGAGAAGTGAAAGGTGACTAGAGTTAGCTGAAGGAATACGCAACGGCTTTTCCAATATGACGAATTTATATGACGATGCCTAAGTGACTTTGGAAACGTTTAATGACCCGGAAATAGTTTGTCATCAGCCAGTATAAGCAGTTTTTGCCATGACGAAGGGTTTCGCCATGGATCAATATTTGTAAATTCTCCAACGTCTTTAACAATCATTAGTTGTTACAGGTTTACTCTAATTTCAGGTGATAACTATCGCCCATCGAACAAACCATAGCTGTTATAGCGATCAATTGTGACTCTAAGTCTTCACTATTCTCTGTCAGAATTGAACGAAATGGTTCAATTACAACTACGTACCGAATATACTGCGACCATAATAGGTTCAATAAAACTCAATCTCCATCAGCTGATTCTTAAATAATTTGAAGAATTTAGCGACGAATTTGGATAAATATTTATGTTTAACGGCATATAGGACCAAAAATATCTAAAGAATTTAAGATTTGAGGCGTTAAAGTTTCTCTGATTGAGCATAGCTAAAGGGAACATATGCTGTTATTGAAAAAATGTTTATTTGGCAAGGCTCAATTGATAAGACGAAACTTGTCACCCTGCAGCTCCCCCCCCTACAAAGATCAATTAAGTATTATGACGAAAAATATTTTTTCAAGAAAAGCATTAAATTTTCTCGGTTCATTTCATAAACTTGGTTCAACTTATAAAGAATGTATTCCTTTCAATTTGATAATAGCGGAAATACGTAATCGTATCGCAATATATAAAGGCACACGACTCCGTCTCTTTCTTCCACCTCTAGACCAAAGAAAGCTGTCACTTTATACTTTCAAAATGCATTTCTCAAATAATTTTCAAACAAAATCGAAGAACAATAGAAATTTATCGGTTACAATAGAATCCATCTGTGAAGTTGTTCCATACAATTTCAGTGACTAAAAGGGGGAGGGCGGAAATTATGTTGTGAACGCCACAGCTGAAAGCTGGCGTCGGTTCGTTAAAAGGATTTCAAGAAATGATAGAATCACGCGACAAAAGAATTTCCCTAAACAAAAACTAAATCGAACCAATGATTTTAATTGTACCAAATCCTCTTCCTCTTCCTCTTCCTCTCTCGCCCTCTCCCCGTTTCGTCACTCTCTGTAGATGCGACGAAATTTCGAATGTTTTTTTCAAATTGGATCACAAAAAAGCTCGAATACAAAGACAAATCTTTAAACATACAAAAAAGAAATGGATGTACTTCAGAGAAGAGCTTCCGTTCAATAAATAAAGTGAAAAAAGAAGAAGAAGAAACATCAACAAAGAAAATAAAGAAAACTAACGCAATCCTGCATACAGAATAGTACATGACATACACACACAAACACACATATATACACACACACAAACACACATACAGCCGAACGGAGTGTAATAAAAGAAGAATGCTAGCTTTGGCCTGGCCGAAACTTGTATATCCACGCCCGTAATACAAATTTATAGTTTGATCCTAATAAACAGTGGGCGGTACACGCCCTTCAATATTATATTTGGCTTTTCTTGGCTAATTTAGATCAACTTGCACACCTTCAGCTCAACTTTGCTCAGAAGACCACATATAGTATGGTATAATAGTGGGCAATACGCGCCCCATCTTTTGGGTTTGTTATGACCAACAATACCACCTTCGTCATAAGATTTCAGCTTAAAGATTTCAAGAGACCCTGAAAATTTTGGCCTTATAGTTTTGTTTCATAGAGTAATAGGCGTGGCATTTGTTATGAAATTTAATAACGATGGCTCTATTCGTTATCCTGTAATCGTGGTTCCCACAGGCAGAGAGATGGATGGACATAACAAAGTCAAGGCAAGAGGTGACTCTGCGAAAGAATATGTATACTTTTCCATACTGTTCGCGCCTCCTGTAATGCGTTACAAATGACAGCACGAAGTCAAGATATGCCTATCCGGGTGTAGGGTATGATAAGCAACAAAAACTTTACTGGTGAACCCCAATGAGAAATTTAAAAATTAATCAAGATTATTTTCTTAAAAAACATGTTTCTAATTTACAAACCAACAAACGTCAAACTTTAATGTCAACATAAATTTAATAAATATTCCTTAACATTTTTTAATAATTAATAAATAAGTAAAGAGTAAAAAGAATCTCCTGAACTCTCGAAACAAGAAATATTTAAAAAATATTATTTTGTTTATAAACAATATTATTAGAAAAATAAATACAATTAAAATATGACAAATTAATTAGGAAATTAAATAATTTTGTCCATTTGTGCTGACTTTTGACTCAGTTATATTAAAAACGAACTTTCACCTACCAAGATATCATGACCTTGACTAAATGTAAAAAATAAAATAAACATTTAAAATAAAATTATTTCGATACGTTTATTTTTTCTGCATTTTTTATGAATACCAGAAAAAATGCTCGCAAATATTTCTCAAATTTTCATTTGCTAAAATTTAGAAACAATTTTTTGATTTATATTGCTCCTGAGCACGGCTCAATTATTTGGGAAATATTTTGATATGAGTTTTATGTATAATGAAAGAAAAGTTCAAAATCGATCCCAAAAAAAAATAAATTATTTTCACAATAATTATATTTCAATAGAAAAATTAATAATTAAGTGATTTGGATAAATCCGTAAACAGAGACTTAACTTAACTTAACAGTGAGAAAATAGCTTCCCATATGTTGCCCGGGATCAAATAAACTCCCATTTCAATAGCCCTTTATCCTCGATTGATTTTAGATGCAGAATTAACAAAATTGCGGGAAGTTACTGTTGAAGGTTTTTCCCACTGGGGTTAACTAAAGAACCGACACACTTGCGTAATTATACCACACGTTCTCTATTTACTTGTGTCTATGTGTGTGCGTTTGAATTTGAGTTTGTTAGTTTTTTTATTTTGTCTTTTCGCTTTTGAATTTGCTGCGAATGCATTCGATTGGATTCGTTTGCTTTCCATCGCATTTTCATCTGCGGTTGAGTTTGATTGTAAAAGGATCTGCTCTTGTTATTCTTGCTATTCTTATAATGTTGAATGATGGTGTCGTTGATGTTGGTTGTTGCGTCGCGTTTGGTAGGTGGCGTGGCATCAACGCCTAGCTAAGGCATTTCAAAAACAACAACAACAATAATAACAACAACAATAACATTTAACATGTGTAAAACTAAACCAAACAAAAGGCAAAAATGATGGAATTTTCAAAACGTACCATAAACGTACCATGCAGCGATCACCAACAACCAACAGCAGCAGCAGCAACAGCGACGCCAACAACAACTACAATACAACGTCAGCAACAACAACACCATTCATTTATTTGTATAGTGATTCGTTTTCTGGCGTATGCGATTGTCTGATGAACAAGCAAATCCTTACGAATTGTTTGCTGTTAGAGGTGGATTTTTTTGTGGAAATTGTTCGAGATGGAAAAAGAGAGTTAAGCTGTTACAATCACGTATTGCTAAGCGGTGCCGCTATGCCGCGTAATGCAAAAGCAACAGTAACGCAATTTTAAAGGTTAAAAGAATCACAATAAAAACCGCTTTAAAGTCTCGAGTTGAAGAAAGAGAGAAACACAAAAGCAAAACCAATATCACCGAAAAAACGAATGTTTACTTTTGAAAATTTTAATTAAAAACCAGAAAAGAACGCTTTTTATGCAAATTTTTTGATGAAAAAGAATTGCTGAAGTAGATAAGATTTTTTTTCGCTAGGAGTTTAATACATATAGAAGAGATAAAAAAAGCGACCGGAAGTTAGAGAAGTGGGAAACAGTATTGTATTTTATAGAAAATAACAAATTCTGGGAATATTATTTGAAGGTTCATAAATTATAAAGAATACTTAAGTCGGATATAACCAGGGTGTAATAGACGGATTCAATAGAGAATGATGGTTTATATTTTTAGTGTTGTTATTTTTCTAAATTTTTCTAAAACTTTCCAATATAAAGTAAGATTCATAAAACCAAAAAATGTATTGATAAAAATGTCTTCCCGGGGAAAGTGATGGCGATTTGTGAGAGAATTTTGACTCTTTATCATATAGATGTCGACGTTTAGACCAAGCGTTTGTTAATCTTTGAATTTTGTGTTATAAACCTGTTGAAAAATGTCATTATCTTATAAAAAAAATTGAAATCATTTGTCTTAATATAAAATTACATATATTATTGAAGTAAGTCCTTGTGATTGCTTTAGCGTCCAATAATTCAATAAAAATATTATCAATTTTTAGAAATGCTCTGACGAAAGCTCCCCTTTACCACTCTGCCTATCCACCCCGCCAACCCCCCCCGCCCGCCTTTTAACCTGCTCGCCTAGTTTTTCTTTATTTATTCGCGCTATCCATTCCAAATTTTAAATCCTGCCCACCCCCACCCTTCCGATATCTAGAATCCATTGCACGCACATCAAAGTGAAAATTTTAACAGATAACTGAAAAAATGCAGGAAAAACCGAAAAAAATTATTCCCACTTCCTCTCCTCTTCACCGTAGCGAGTAGTTCTCATACGGATATATATAATTTGAATTTATTCTAGCTTTGCTGATGTTTTTTCTGTGCAATTGTTCTCTCTTCCCTTCCTGGCTTTACTTGATTTTGTTGAATGGACCGCTGAAGTCTGGTGTTTCTAACGTTAGCATAAAAGCTTTATTTGCTAAATGTCTGCCTCTGGTGGTGGCGGCGCGCTTTTCGTCAAATATTTACTTAAACATTTAAATCATTAAAAATTCCTCATGAATTCAGCGTCGAATTTCGGTCGCAGAAAGAGGAAGGGAGGATGGAATAGACACGGCAGCGTCAGCATCGGAGACGCAGCAGACGTAGAACACTGAAAATTGTCTGATGAGATTGCCATATTGCGGTTAATTCCGAGATATAAATGATAACTACGCTTTTCCATTTTACGCTTCCTTTGTTTATGCTTCTGTCCCCCCGTGACCGTTTTGCGAGCTCTCTATTACTTACTGATTGATATTTTTGATTAAGCGCAATATTTTACTTTTTTTGGGTTTTGTTTCAATAAAGTTGGTTATCGATTGGTTAAGCCTGGATGAAATCAACAATAACTTCTAAAAAAGTTGGTCTTTAGTCATCCTTATCGATTGTCATGGCTCTAAAATTAATTACAAGAAAATTAAACATAATCATCGTTTTACTAGTATTAAATTTCGATATTTTATTTCAATTTCACGCAAAAAAATTATTTTTTAACAATTTTTATCCTATTTCCTAACAATTATTCTGCGTGTTTAACATTTTTAATAAATAAGAATAAAATAAAATTAAATTAACAAAGTGCTACCAGCAGCTGTGATAACAACAACCTCCACAACAACAACAACAACAGTGCCCTTACAAATCCTCAACGAGCCGCAACTAAAGTCAATGAGCTTTCGCAGGACTCAACGAGCTGCAACACGCCAGTTTTAACCCAAATAATTATTTGTTGGTCTTAACTTCTTTATCCAACTCATAAATGCATTTTATTTTATTTTATCCTTTTCCATTAAGTTTTTACTTGGCTCTTGCTGTTCGAGCAAGGTGGTTTGTGCGCCAATATAAAATGCATTATATTTGAAAACAAAAATAATAGAAGAGGGTAAAAGATCCTCTGGCAACTTCAACAACAAAAACAATAACATCAGCTACGAACAACAATTGCAATAGCACGCAATGAAGCCAACATAAATGCACTTCATGAAAATGAACCAAAAAAAAAAACAGAAATAGAAACTTCTTCGCATTTAATAAATACTAATAAAGATATTTTCCCGTTAGCAAGAGAAAGAAAGCAAGAGCAAAAAATTAATAGTGAAAGGAAGGAGAAAGAGAGAGAGAATGAGATACAGTCACGATATGTGGCTTTCGTGACTGAAACTAGTAAGTAAGTTAGTCAGTCAGTGGGATTCTATCGCTCGTTCGCCCCCAGCCAGGTGGTCTCATTCCTTCGCCCCTCAACCTGCTCCTCAAGCAAACAGGAGGAACAATCTCACTTGGTCAAAGGGTTTCTGGTTATGAACCGACAGTTTCTGGTTATGAAGCTAAGCACCAACACAAATGGCCTGATTAGGGTTAAACAAGAGGATGTCTAGAGAAGGATAGAAAGAGGGTAAGCAGCGACGGGGATAACAACTGGGAAAGTATTCGTACTTATTGTGAGGTTAGACACGCTCACCTAAATTCCGAGTTGCCAAGTTTTTTAAAATCATTGAACTCGTTGATGCAAATGCATTTTACGTTCAACAACTACAACAAGAACAACAATAGTGGAAACAACAACTTCTGTTGGCAGCATTGTCAATGCTTAATTAGTACAATACATTCTCTCATCAGGGGGTTTTAATGAAAATGTGAACTAAGTTTTCTAAAGTCCACGCAGGGCAGGGGAAAACCTTTAGCTTTGGGCTGTTTTTTTGTTCTTATTATTATTATTATCGCTATTTCCCTATTGTTATTGTTTATTTAATGCTAGTGATAAGTTTTCTGCCAGTTACGTCGCTTTTCGCGTTTAAAGAAAAAACTTAACTGAATCGAACAAACTTTAACGAACTTATAACTTCGAACCATAAAAGGGAAATTAAACTATATTAAATTAATCAGTGGAACTAATCGGGCTAATCGAACACAAAATTAACATTTTCCATTTAAATGTTTAGAGAAATATTCATCGCCTAAAAAACGTGGGCCTCAAAATCATGGATGACTAGGATTTTTGTTTGCTAATCAAACGGTTTTTTGTTCTACCCGCAATCTTCTTTCTCGCAATTTCGTTGGGGATGCTTTTGGACCGAGGACTGAATAAAATTGAAATGTTTGGATCTAGTAGTTTTTATTTCAGAAAACATTTGATACCACTACCAAAACAACGCCACAACAACGTTTGGTTATTTTATAGTTATTTTAATTTTTTTGCTTTTTTTTTGATTTTTCATAAGAAATTATTTTTGCTTAAAACTTTTTCATTTTTCACTGTCTGGCAGTTTTTCGAAAACATTTAATATTCCGTTTTTTCATAAAGTTCTCTCATCGAATTGAAATGTTATTTCAATATTTTTCCCGTTTGCGATTTGATGAATCAATCGATTTTGTAATTCCGAAAACAAAATTTTTGGCTACAAATCATCGCGGAAAAATTCAGAATTTCAAACTCACAGATTGTGTTGTGACGCTAAAAACATCTCATACAAACGAAAACCATCCAAATCGCTCAGAATCAATAAAGGAGAAACAGGAAAATATTACAAAAATACAATCAGTAATAACAACAAAATCAAATGTTTTTACCGTAAAAAAATAATAACAAGATACAGCTTTCCAATTTCGAAAAAGACCAGATGTAATTTGTTGTTGCTTTTGTGGCGTTCGTACCGATTTTGTAGTTGTTTTTGTTGTTGCAAGAGTTATCTCCTCCGAAATATCAGTTCAGTATTCAAATAAAGTAGTAAAAACATAAAAATTTGATTGAAAATGCTCTTTAATTTTTATAACTTTTTTGTAATTTCTTGTAAAAAATCAATGACAACTCATTTGGCAAGGAAATCTTTAGGACATATTTATTAATATTTTCCAAAACTGCAAAATATTCAGTTATATTTTTCCACTAAATACTTCGATTTTATATTGAAAATTATATAAAATTTAAGAAAAGATAACTAAAAACAGGTTGAAGAATTAATTTTCGGTTGGTCAAAATGCAAAAAAAAATGTAAGATTATAAAACAAATTTCAAATTGACTCAAAATGGCCTGAATGACCCAAATGGCGTCAAATCGCTTAAGAAGTGCTGCATTTCCGAAGGTATGAATATATAAAATATGCGCAGAAATTTTTAAAGTTTCTTCCTATCTAACAGTCGTTTATCAATAGGATAAACATTACAAAGAACATAAAAAATACGTTAACAAAATAAGAAAAATAGCTAAAGTTTTTGGATAAAAAAACAAAAAACTGCATTTTTGTAATCTCTGTTTATTATTATTATACGCATTTTTTGTTGTTTTGGTAATAATAATTTTTCCGCTATTCTTATTGTTGTTGGTAACGTTGTTGTTGATGCTTTTATTACTATTATTGTTATTATTATGGTTATTATTTTTATCTTTATAGTCATTTTCTATGCATATTTTGTTACTTATCGAGGTTACCAGCGGGGTTACCGGCGCACGAGCTACCACGCAAAAGCTAAAAATTAATGCAAAAACTTGTGCAGCAGATTTGATTTCTTTTCTTCGCTTTTAGTTTTTTATTTTACTAGTATTGCATTGCCAGTGCGTTGGGAGCTGCGGGACTGAAGATAGCCTTTTAGTGTTCTTGCAAAAAGACCAACAATTTCCAGGAGACCAAAATGTTATAAATATTGTTTAAAAACACATTTCTCGGATATTTCTTAAAAACTTAGTTTTCTGTTAAGGGAAGCAGCGGTTGAAGGGGCAGCAGTAGAAACAGCAAATGCAATCTCGAGAATAAAGTTCAAGATTCTCCGTTGCAACATCGCGTATGCGTAACTTTAGTCTAATCGTTTCAACGTTTCATGCCAGAAGGAAACTGAGACTGAAGACCAAAATATGCTTTATATTGTTGTTTGGCATTGTTGTTGTCGTGTAGTTATTGTTGTTATTCTTTTGTTGTTCTTGTTGCTGCTGATGCTGCTAATTCCATAACTTCATCGCATAATTTTAAATAAACACCTCGAAGACGTATAGCCGTTATAGCAATAGCAGCAACTAACAACAACAACAAAAGCAATACAAACATCGGTCTTAATTATTTACACACACACATTTATAAACACCTACACATACATTCATCCATTGAAAATAGTTATCAAAGTCTCATTTGTTTTCATTTAAATCCTGGATAATTTAATTACACGACGAAGCGACGCCGTAAAACGCATGCCAGTGCTTTGTTTGCTCACAGAATTTTCCGCTTAGCTTGTGCCTTAGACAAAAATGAGTAACTCGTCGGATTTTCAACAGTTTTGGGCCGTTAAAGTACTCGCTTCCAAAATCTCGTTATCAAGAACCCGTTTTCAGAATCCCAACCATATCGGCATCAATATCAGTCATTTTTGTGCTTTCAGTGCTTTGTGAAGACCGAAAATATTTTTCCTTCTTCACGATACTCAGCACGTCCGAAAAATCGAAGCCATAGAACAGCTCAAAGATGTCAGAGATCCTTTCAAACGAAGATTACCTTTACTATTAGGACTTTACTAAAAAACCAAGCCATTATCGCGGAATTGAAATAGTTTTATTTAATTTGAATTATTACGGCTCTCAATATTCATCACGAATGAAAACCTGAACTAATTTTTGACTAAAGTCTCGTAATGTATCATGTTATGTATAATGTAATATAGATGGTTGAGCGGAAGTGGGAGGAGCTATGTGTGTATGTTATTCTTGGCATATTTATTTATCGAAGGATGAACTTAAACAAAAATAAATATTATCTTAAAACTGAAATTAATATTTCTTGGATAATTTTGAGAGAACACTGTGCAGTCTATCTCTATTATCGCCGTAGAAATTCTTGTAGCTGCTCCCGTTATTTTGTGTAATATTGTACAGGGTAAAAGAAATGGAAATTTACCCCCTCTACAGCTTTGAAAATATTCATATTAATCGTCTGACTTCAATTATCGAAACATCATGGTACAAAAGGAAACTCCAGAACACAAACTCCCGAACGCAACTCAATTAAACGCATACCATCTACAAACGGCTTAAGGGTTATTAACGTTTAAGGGATTACAAGAAAACCATTAATGTAATGAATATAGGGATAGAAGCTATTCAAGTAATGCTGGAGTTAAAGAGATATAACGAAGAGATATAACAGTAAATAGACTACGCTTTGGGTAGTAGTGGTTTTCTCCTACAAGAACGATTGAAACCATTCCGTCAGCATTTAAGACGCAGTATAATCCTGTACAACACATACATGATTTTTTGCTCCACTATACTTCCTCTCTTGAAGCGTTTGTTGTTAAATTAATTCTATTTCTTCTTCTACTTCTTCGTCTTGGTGTCTACTGTTAATGAAACTTCTTTAAAACTAACCCTTACTCAAACGGATTCAGACAAGGATATTTTTACCGTCTTCTTCCGCCGTTCTCTAGGTTTTCAACAATTTTCTCCCATGAAAGAAAATATTTTTAATAACTCACAAACTGCACGACGGAAAATGCCACCAACAGAAACAGTCCCAACGATAGCTACAGGAGAAGTGGCAATACCAGTGGCAGTAGCATTAACGGTAGGACCAGCACCGAACCAACTGGGTTATTCCTTCAAGAAAGGGAAACGTATTTGCGGACTAAAAGGAAACTGGCTGCGATTACATAAAGCAAAATGTTAAGATGCCAGTAAAGAATTTAAGCTCTCAATACTCCCCCAACTCTAACGAATATTAGTAAAAAATCAGAAAAATTTAATTCAAAACTTTGTTGAAACTAAAAGCATACACAGAATAACAAATTGGGAGAAACAAAATGTAATAACAAATCATTGAACAAATAAATTCTAATATATATTACTCTAATATTTGAGGAAATTTTACATAAATTATGCATGCATATAAACACAACAGAGATA
This sequence comes from Physocephala rufipes, assembly GCA_963966595.1. Classification (NCBI taxonomy): domain Eukaryota; kingdom Metazoa; phylum Arthropoda; class Insecta; order Diptera; family Conopidae; genus Physocephala; species Physocephala rufipes. The sequence goes on from OZ016503.1 coordinate 7,614,683, forward strand.
TAACAGGAAGGTGAGTGGTGAAACGTACCCACAGATAACAGCAAGCAGATCTACGCTATTATTAACAGATGATAGAGGAAACGGAAAGATCACCGAAAACTATTTAACAGAATCTAATAACATAGACATAACAGACAACTAACAGAGGATATTCATACAAAAATTAATAATGAAAAGAAAGAGAGAGAAAATTATCAGGAATATACTTAACAGTCCATTGACATATAAGAGTAGGCAGTAATTTACACAAATGACTGATATTGGAAATACCAGAGTTAGAATGAATTAATGATCTGAAATTACTGGAACAGATGTAACAAAATAAAACTGGAAACTAATTGACAGCAATTAGCATACTAATAAAATAACCGTAACAGAAAATTAACATGACAGAGAGATGACAGAGACGTAGTTGACAGGAACTACTAGCGCACACGTGACCGAGTGAGATTTCTTAATTCATAGAAATTGTTAGTACAGACGTAATAATGTTTGTGGCGAAGATTAATTAACAGAAAAAAATTACTAAATACGTAACAGATATTTATAATAAAATAATAATATAAAATAATAAAATAATAATAATATGCAGATATCTGCTATAGCAGATAAACAGCAAAGAATTTATTAACACATACAAGTAGTCATAACATAGACGTAACACAGAATTTAAGAAGGTACTAATTGACAGAAATTGCTAAAAAATTTACCTTAGATGTTTGCAACAGTTTAATACAGACCAATGAAAATTATTCTTAGTAAGCACGATTATCGAATTATGAAAATTACAATTTACTAATAGAACTCTGACAGCAAAATCTCTGCTAAAAATTGTAAACTAACAAGGAATGGTAGAAAATACTCTGTTCACACATTTTTGATATAAAAAATGAATAAAAATACGAAATAAATGAAATAAAATAAAATAAATTGAAACCAATAGTAATTTCTACCTCTATTAAAAAAATACCCCTTTTCTTTGTCCTATTTCTCCTCTTTCCGCTTCTTTATCCTTAATTTCTCGTAATTTTCTTGAATTTTTATTTTATATGTTTTACAAACTTGGCCCACTGTTCCGAACGAGCCATCGACATCTTGGGAATCTTCTTGCTCGTACAGCGTTATCGGCTACGTGTAAAAACATGACAAGGAATCGACATAAACAAGCTTAAGTTAGCAGCACAAAACAAACTGGAAGAGAGATACAAAATGAAAAAGAAAGCAAAATCCGGAGTAGAAGAAATGGCTGCCAGTGATGCTTCTACTGATGCTATTACAAACTGCCAGACGATAGACGTCAGACGCCAAGAAAACCTCGAGTCATGTCAAACCTTTTGCTTTTCTGCTTTGCCGTCGTCTTATCAAAAGTTAACTTGCCGCTTGCGCTTGGGGTGCATGGGTGTATAATGAGCATATCGCTTCTTTCACTTTCGTTCACTGGATTCATTCTCCTTTTTTTGTTGTTTGGCTTTGTTGGATTTTCTTTTTTGGCTTTGTTGGATTTTCTTTTTTTGGCTGACGTCTAATTTGGTTTATTTTTCGTCTTACTTGTAATAGAAGGAACATATTGAAGATAGTTCACCCTATGACGATCGTGTTGTTATTGCCATTGTTGTTATTGGCGTGGTTGTTGTTGTTACTATTGTTGTTTCGTTCATTACGGCTGTTGTTGTTTCGACCGTTATCTTCATTGATATTGATGTTGATATTCCTTCCTGTTTCAGTCGCCGTTTTCATTTTTTTGTTTTGTAGTTTTCCTTGTTGTTGCTTTTGTTGTTGCGATTTTTATTGTGGCATTCTTAGCCTGGAGGTTTGTCTCCCTGGCCATGAAAAAAAAGCGCTGCTCCCAAATTCTTAAGAATGAAAAAAGCGGATGTTTTTTTTCTTTCATGTCTGGCCATCTTCACTGATGCACTGAATTATGATGTCCGGAAGTGCAAACACACATGCACATATCCATACACCCAAACTGGTAGTGATGCTTGAATGAATGAAAGGAATGCCGACAGCAGCAAATTTTCAAAACTTTTCAATAAACATTCGAGATTCCTTCTCATTTTTCTTATTAATTCTTCTTGTGCCTTACAAGGGTAAGTATGCGTGTGTGGGTGCCTATTTGTATAAATTGTGCACAAAATTCTTTAGGATTTATATCAGTTTCCTTAGACGTTCTCTGTTTGTTTTAGTGAGAGGAATTTATAAGAAAAGTTTTTCTTTTTTGTTTTGATTTTAATTTCTAGAATTTCTTTCGTTTTTCGCCGGATCTCAAATCTTTAAATTCTCACAAAACTTATCTTGATATTAGAGAGAATGACTCGATATAATTGATCCAATTTAATACGAAATTTAATAAAATTTTGGAGCTCTCACCCACTATTTCCCAATTACCATTTATTATCTCTCCAATCACCAACAATAATAGAAACAATGTCGTCATCATTACCATTGTTATATTGCTCCGTATAAATATTTAACATTTATAACAATAAATTAATTGTACCTTCGCAATTGAAATTGCTTCGATGTGCTGGATCTTGACGAAAATTTGCAATCAATTAAAGTCGATTAAATGAATGAAGAACCAGGGGGGTGCTTTGCGGTTATCTCAGACACATTTTGTGCAAATACACCACCAATTGATTATTGTGATTTGGGATTGAGAATCGATTTCTGAATGAGCTCTACCATTTTACAACAAAAACGATTCAAAAGCTGAAGCAAAAGCAACAAGAACAGCCACCAATACCAAAACAACAGCAATGTCCATCAAATCGTGACAACAAAGCTTGTCAATTTAATCCTCTATAGATACAAAATCTATATATGTAATTGAGATACAGTGGGTGACATAATCGCTTTACAAATATACTGCGTTACAACAAACATTCATACCTTGGACATATGGTTGCTTACTCAAACGTATTCACGCGCATTCTTACGAACGCCATAAGTATCCTCAATAACCGCAATTCGTAGCAGCATTCATGTTGACGGTTTTCTGACAGAGAAACAAAGATTTCTTTACTGGGTGCCCTCTTACGTAACTAATGTAAAATCGTGCACGTATGACATACCGGAATTATTATATTGCTCTAATACAAGCAACAGATAACTCAAGGAAATACTTCAATGCTTTTTGTATTAAACGGTACTGAAATAATCTTAATTTAAAGACGCAATCAAGAAACTAATGAAGACATTGCATTGCATACAGGGTTATTATATATAATTGTATATTAATATAAATTTAAGAAATAATCTCTTTCGTTATGTCTAAACTTGTTTGAATAAAAATAAAACGTACGTCCTCTTGGAAACTGAATAAAATTCAGCTTTCCTTTCGTATACCTTTAATTTGATCATCTTCGTTAAATGACAGTTTTAATAATTACTGAAATTAAAACAAAAAGTATAAATGGTATCTAAATCTCAAAGCTGTTTGCTTTCGATTTGGGCCATTACGGTAAAAAAGGCATTTTTAATACATTTTATTCTTCATGTCCGGAAGCCTTTTCAAGTTTCAATTATCCATAATTTTACAATACACGAAGGATAATATTGTTCATCACATTCTTACGCCCATCCGCAAAGAACGTTCGAAACGTACAGATTTATGTTTTGGCCTTTCTCGTGGTCAGCTGGTTTTGGCAGTTTCCTTCGAAACGATTGGCATTTTTTCACAACATTCTGCTAAATCCTGGCACTGAGAGCTCTTATGTACAAGGATAATTATTAACTTGAACTTAGTCAAGGAAATAATTGATATAATGGCTGCAGGATCGAAGAGTATTTAACTTTTTAAACAAAATTGTACAAACTATGGGGAAAATTTTACGGCTGATGAAAATTAAACATTTTTTTATATTTTGTTTTTATTTCAGTTAAAAAAAATTGACTAAATTTAAAAAACGTTATGTAGAAAATAATAATAAATAAGCGAATTTATCGCTTTTCGTTGAAAAACATCTCCTTTAATTCACAAAGGATTTTTGCTTTCGATTTTATCCAGCAATTCAATGAATGCAATTTATAAAAGAGGCCGAAGAGTCCTCACAAAAAAATTCATCCAACAAATAAAAAATACTAAAAAAAAGAAATGGAAAAATTACTTTCGTTCAAACGAATTGCAAAAGTTTGAACAATATTAAGCATTGAACAATAAAAACTGCAACAACAACAACAACGAAAACCTCCACCAATTAATGATCGAAGCGAACGGAAAAAGAAAACTTTTCCAATTGAATGATTTCAAAAACTTTCTGAACATTGAGCGGTCATCTCGGGAATGGGCCGCAATGTCCTGCCTGCCTTGGATGCATCCTTTAGCGTCATTGTTCAGAATCAGAAGTTAGTGAAGAGATTCTGCTCTGTAAGTAATAATTCGTGGGTGTAATAGAGTGCAGACACACAAACCCACGCAAACCCATTCACACACACACTTGCCCAAATAGTGAACGCACTTTATAAATTATTTTTAAAAGCGTAAATGACGTTCCATTAAAATGTAGAAGAAACCTATTTTCGTGAAAGATTAAATAAATTGAAATAGTAGCAAAGGCAAAACTGAGAACAATAATTAAAAAAATTTTCGAATTAAAAACTAAAACACAAGAAAATGTTGTCTATAAGATGAAAAATTCAAACACAAAAGAATCTAAATAAGCCAAGTAGAAACACTTTGTTAGCAATAGCGAGGAAGAGAAATAAAACGAAAAATAATCAAATGTGGAAATGAAGATAAAAAAGACTGCAGAAGGAAAAAAACGTTTAAATAAGAACTAACTTTAACACGCCTCAATCACTAATAATAAAAATATTAATAAATTATAGAAGGCAAAATTAAAAATTAATTAAATAAATTTAACTAAAGTTTAATTAAACAAATTACTAAATTTATCATAAAACTCAAATAAAATACTTAGAGCGAATAAATAAAAATAAATAAATAAAAATAAAGAAAGAAAAATTAAAACATAAAATTACGTGAAAATATTCAATAATTAAAGAGAGTAAAATAAAAGAGCTCGAAAAGAATTTTAAATATTTAAAATTTTATTTAATCCTTAAAATTTCTAATTCTCCTCCTATACCTCGTAAACTACAAAAATAATTTACAGCCATTTCGTTTGTTCGTTTCATTTGTGTAAAAACATGTTTTCGCAAAGCATCTACTTTTCAAGAAAATTCAATATTTCCTTTGATGATATTTCTTCGCGGTTTTATTTTATTTTTCATGAAAAATATACAATTAACCTGCAAACATATCAATAATATGAAAAAAGCTTTCATATTATGAAACGGTCTAAACCATGCTTAAACTTTATTCAAAATAATCAACAAATCCGAATCTTTCAAAAATACTTATGTATTATACACATAAACTTTTATGTGTGTGCGAGTATACCAAAATTTTATCAATGTTTAAAACATACCGAAAATATCTAAATTACTCTTAACCCTATATAAGCATTCTTAAAGATTTAGAGATTGATAGATAATTATCAACAATTTTCAGATAATGCATAAATCATCCCGATGATTTCTACATTATTCTTAAGATTTTAACACATCACATTTCCACACTTCTACCACATGCAGATCAAGCGTTCGTTTATAATCTGAAATCTTTGTTAAATCATTTCACTCATTATTTATGGGTGGACTTAGTGGAACTAGAGGCTAGAAGATGTCAAGGACGTAATGAATTTGAGGACCAAGAACGGATTTTTCCGAAACGAAAGTAAAATAATTTACTGTGAATTAAAATCAATTTTCTGTGAACCCGACATAGGTAGTATCCATCTCCGTCTATAAATTTCTAAACTCACCATATTCTGTACTCCTCTCACTTTCATTCTTCTCCTGCCCTTTTTTCTCTTTCTTTTACGGCCATAATCTCCTGGAATCAGATTTTAAATAGATGGGGTATACTCTATTCTTCAGACCGGTGGATGAGACTAATATGACTTATCAAATGTTAAACCACTTTTGAAACTTCAATTGCTTTTCCGAATAAGTCGTTTTTATTAGAAGCATAAAAAAAACAAAAAAGCTTTCTAAAAGCGGGAGTGGCTCGTTCACAATGAAAAATACAAAGGACTATTTGAGGTATTGCCATTAAAATGAGCGAAATCGAATTTATCTGTGATGATAGTTCAATATCTCATCTTGCAAAGGGTACTTAAAGGTTAAAATCGAATTCGACATTTCAGGCAAAAGTATACCTCCAAAAAATTGGGACAATCGCCAGTTATGATCACAATGACATGGTAATGGTATGTGTTTTATAAAATATAAACGGCTATAAACAGCTTGTCGTTAAAAGAGGGCTTAGTTGGGCCAGTGTCGCACCCATCTCTTATAGATGATGCATTTTTATAGGTGCTAATGGGACAATGGAAGGGCGAAGAAACTTGAAACTAAGGTTGTATCCTAAACAGTTTAAGCTGTTAACTCTGGAACAATACTGGAAGTGTTTCCCCCACTAATTATTAACTTTAAGCCATATAATTACATTACGATTGTAGGATGTATGAACTTCGACCAGGCCGAAGTTGACGTTCGTACTTGTTTTAGTTTGTTCTTGTTCGACTGGTTTTCCTGATTTACTACGGTAACGGTCTTTGGGTAGGAAACTAGTTTTTAAAAGCAAAGCAAAAAAGTAAGTCCAACAAGTCTTGAAGTTTTAGAGTTATCAAAATAAAATTTTATTATATTACGCTATTTTTGCAATTTTTTTATAACTGATAACTGAACTTCTCTTTACCTTACCCTTCTTTAATTGGTGCGATTGTTGATGAAAACACCAAACAACGACAACAGTTATTTTATTTTGTTAATATAAACCCATCCGCATACCGGCCATATAAAACGGGCCTACCATAACTTCAGAAACAGACACAATAACAACTATAATAAAAACTACAATGCCAAAATTCGTAAGAGAGGCAAACATCAACATTTGGAACAACAATTTTACCGCAACAGGCGGTGAACAAAATTTTTCTTAAAACGAAAACTTTTTCGCTGTTAAAGTCGAGTGGGGTTTAGTGCAGTACGATGTGGTTCGATGTAGTTTCATGCGGTGTGGTAAAGTTGAATGTGATGCAGACCATCACTCAGTGTCGTCATGAAAATGGCATGGAAAATGTCGGAAAACTCCACGATTATCGCTGAAGCCCTTAAAAAGTATTTACAACATCTTCATTTTTTTGCATCAAATTATAGTTTTTTTATAGTGGCTACTGTTATTACTATTGTTGTTGTTATTGTGTTTGTTGTAATTGTTGTGGTTATTGTTGTGGTTATTGTTATAATTATTCGGTAAATTGAACTTGCCAGAGACTGATATAATCCATCGATAGCAGCTTATTGCTACGAACGCATACAAAATTCAACAATTACCGCATAAAAAGAGAAAATAAACATAGAAAAATGTGCTCTTAAAACTTTAGAAATATTTTATCTTCACAAACTTTCGAAAAAGGGGGCGAGTAGAACTGGGTAAGGGTAGAGTAGGATTAGTCATGGAAAAATTCCTCGATTGAGTAGAATTTTTTGTATTGATGCCGAGATTCCGGGAATCGCGTTAGGGAAGAATTAAGACAAAATTTATAAACAACGAAGGTTTCACCACTGATCGCCTTGAGACTTTGAGATTAAATCACTTGAAATGAGGAACATTTAGTTTATTTGAGGCACACTTAGTCGCAGCGAGTAATCGGGTTTTTCGAAATTTTAAAGGTTTCCAATAGAGGTATAACAATTTCGTGTTTCACTATGGTTTTACCCTTGTTGGTAATTTATGATATGGCAACGCTAAAACTGCCTATCAAGATCAACACCTCTGCAACTGATCACCTCTGTGATCAATTGGACACAAATAGTGTGAAAATTATTAAAAATTAAAAATGTTTTTCTGAGCGAAGTTTTTCAACATATCTCTTATTTGTAATCACAACAGTCTCCCCCCCTATTCGGACTATGGGTAAAAACGAAACAGATTTCAGTACAACTATACACTTTTGTCACAGGAAATTTTTGTCGAAAATAACCAACCATAACCGTTTCAGTTCAAAACGAAACAAATCCGTAAATTATTTCTTACAAATCTGGAAAATTTTCGCGAAATATGCATAAAAATGTCGACCTAGCAGAAGAAGTTAGACTCAAATCTGAACGTGCAAACTACTAGCACGTCGAGTTTTCTCGTATTGCCTCCACTAAATAAACGTTATGTCCTTATTGGAAAAACACTTCCAATATGTCCGCAGCTGAGATCTTACACAAATATGAATTGTTTATGTAGTTTTCCATTATTAATCATACAGTTCGTTCAACGCTTTTAATTAATTATCTTTGTTTTGTGCAGAAAGAAATATGTCCCAGGGCACATTATAAAATTTCAAAAAAGACTTTCCAAAAAGAAAGGAACGCAAATACAGTCGTAAAGTTTTAATTAAATTCTTAACGTCACGTTTCATTGTTTGTGTACTTGCACGTTTCTGAGTGTTAAGACATTAAAATTGTATATTACGGCAAAGAAGGTCGTGTCGATCGGGTTGGTCGGTTGGTCGCTTGGCAAGTTCATTCATTCATTCATTCATCTATTATTTAGTCACTGGTTTGGGCTATAGTTTCGGTTAAAATGAAGCGACGACTAAAACGCTTTACTCAAATTCATAATAATTTAAATAGTTTCTACACTTCTAACAAATTAACAATAACAACAACAACCCCCTTCCGAACAAAACAAAGGAGCGCTCACTCACCAAATAAAGTTAAACCAACTGCAAGTGTGTAAACGAAAGAGACCACTGCGTTTGTTACTCCGGTCGTGACGACGTGCATTTGAAGAATTAAAAGCTAAAAGACATTAAGCAGAGCTACAGAGCTGGAAGCATAATTAAATGATGGTATACTATAAGATACACCAGGGATAAGAATGTCCCAAAACAGCTAAGAAGAAGAAAAGGGATGCAATGCCGTATCCTCAGCAGCAATAACTCACTCAAATGCTCCATGAACGACAAACATTTTGACGTATTCATACAATGTTTGCAAAAAAAAATTTAATAAAATGTCATCGTCCCCGGGTGTGAAGTTGGTTGGACTATTTTAGACCATGTGGTCTTTTTGTTAAAAAAGAGTTCGTACGTAAATTAGTTACCATTTCATTTATTCATCCCTACTGGCTATGCTTTTTCACAACAAAATTTAGTTGAGCAAGGTGAGAGACTTAAGAAACGAACCTGAAAAATTAAAATAAAAATGCCGGCTCGGAGAGAGGTAAAGAAGAGAGACATAGAAAGAGAGCGAGTGAAACAACAATAATATAAAGAGATACCTAATAACAATAATATAAAAACCTAACCATACAAGTGTATTTTCTACCTTTAAACTCTTTAGCTGTTTGCATTTCATCGATTTCGGCATTTGGCATTACGACCTCTTGGGAAGATATCACAAAGAAAATTGAGTCGAATATTGTGCAATTAATTAAGTTAGTTGTGCAGATACACACAAACTTTAAGAACCGATGCTTGAACGAAGAGCCTGATCTTTTCTCTCTCTGTCTCTCTGGGTTTCCTTTATCATTCGCCCCACCTTCAGTCCTAAGCATTGAGAGGATGGAATCTTTAAACAGGGCACGTTTCTTACTGTTTGCAGAACGTCCTTTTGTCCCTGAGGACATAAAACAATGGTATTCGTTTACGGTTTCAGTTACTAATAAATTTATATGCTTTATTAAAACAACACAACAACAACAGAAAAACAAATAGCGACAACAACAACAACAACGATGAATAACATAGCAATTATAATAGTATAAAGGACGCCAAAACGACTCTACAGTCCTGACTAAAGTAGCATCAGCAACAGCACCACAAAATATCTGTAACGGCAATAGCGATAGCAGTTACGAAAGACAAACAATAACTTCAAACGGATTGCTTTAGTTTTGTTTACTTAGGCAAAATTTTGGGAATAAGGCGTGGCGGTCGGATAGGCAGAATTTGTTAGCGTAGGTGTTAAAAGGGGACCTCGGGATTAAAGGAAAGAAGCAAGAAGTAAAAAAAAATAACAACAACATCTACATTACTAAAAACTAAGGCCGCAAATATGACTATCGAAACAACAACAGCAGTAATCAGAACAACAACAACGAAGATACTACAAAACAACCACTACTGCAAAAAATACAAAACCAAGAATGAATTCAACACACGTCATTAAGAAACTCAAACAGATATTTAGAGAAGCTAATAAAAACAAAGAAAAACAACATCAATAGCAGAAGATAGCAATAGTAGTAAAGCAAGATTTTTTATGATTTCGCAAATATACAAATATCACAAACAGAAATTACAGGCGGTATGCAATAATAATAAGCAAATAAATACATAACGAAATAATAAAAAGACAATACTACAAACATTTGAATTTAAAACCCCGTGTATCGAACTTTAGCCAAATTCAATTGAAATAATCAGTTCAAGAGGGTTTACTCCCACAATCATAAACATGGGATTGGATTTTTATGTAACAAAAATAAGATCAATTTGAAGGAATGAAAAAAATGATTATGATAATGTTAATATTGTTGTTGTTGTTGTTGTTGTAATGTTAATATTGAAGAACAATAACAGAATTACTAACATAAAGAAAAACGGCAGAATTAATATTATAACGCCTTAACAGTAATAATAATACTATGAAAAGAATTAACACAATTAATGATATTTATAAAAATTATGAAATTGATATTTAACACAAGAAACGTTACCGGGATCAGTACCAGCACTGGAGACCGCTAACTGAATCGGTATTAATTGTAGAAACAATTGCCAGAATCAGATTTAATACTAAAAAGCATTAAAAGAATTAAAATCCAAATTAATAAAAATTAACAGAATTAATTAAACAAACATCACAAAACAATAATGGGGTAATATTGCCATAAAAAGCCTTAGTTAGATTTAACTAGATTTAGTTAAAGCCTTAATTAAATTTAAGGCATAAAAGCCTTAAAATTAATACCAAGATAACGAGAATTAATAGAACCAGTAATACTGTTATTAATATTACATTGAAAAATTGTTATCAAGGCCGTATAAATAATGTTGACACTAATGTTAGGAACATGAGTACCAATTATGAGTACCAATATTAACATCAGAAAGTTAACAGAACCGACATTAACAAGAAAACTATTAACAGAATAGTTATTAACATTAAAAAATATTGCCAGAATCAGTATTAACAGTAGAAGGCATTAAAACAATTAATATCAACATTATAAAATTTAACGGATTTATTAACAGCATCAGAAAATATTAACAGAAACATTATTAATTTCCGAAAGCATTAATAGAATTGATATTAACATTCCAACATAATTAATATTTCTCTTACAAAGCTGAAACAGAAGAACAAAAGTGCTAACGTATCATCAAACGATTCTGGTTAGTTAAAATAGAAATTGAATTTCGGAACAAAAAGTGCAAATTGTGTTTTTTCCCGCCGCAGGTTAATTGGAGACCTTGAAAATTGCTAAGAACAGTTCAATTTGTTATGTTAACATAAAAAATATTATAATAAAGGAAATTAAATCTTGGCAGCAGCAGAAAAATAACAATACGGAGAGAGTCAACAATAAAATGAATTGCTTTTAATCCCTCTCAGTTTTTAATCCTCCGTAGTTATTAGAAAATGTAATTGAACTACTCTTCAATGCACCATAAAGTAATCGGTTTTTGTTTGTGCTTAAACATCACTTGTTCGTGCTCATACATGAAACTTGATATCGGTCGAGGAACAGAAGTCTGCTTTGGCAACATTTAGATAATAACACCAACAACATCCGTTTGAAAAGAGATAATATATTAGAATGAAAAACAAAAACCATAACTACAACAAAAACTAACTGGAAAAACTATGCGTTGCAAGCAACAATAACGTCAGCCTCAGCAACATCATCCTCATCGTCATCATTACCATGAGTAGAAGATTAATTGAAACTCTCTGTGAACAAAAATAATGTATGCAATATTTGCCATATTCGCTTCCCCGATGCGTCGTACGACGGTTTCAGGTTGAGAGTACGTTCATTCTTTCCATTTTCAACTGATTTGAAGTTAGCTTTAGTTAGCTAAAGATGGATTGCATATTGCTTAAAATCTGCTTGCTAAATTCTCATCGATACAGCAGAGAGATAGAAAGAGAGAGTGGGAAACATCAGACATATGAAAGAGGGAGAGCGTTAGAGCTCATTAACGTAGGTAGTTATTTTAGTTGGTTAGTAGTACTAGTAATAGTAGTAGTATCAGTAGAAATTGGGGTAGTATTAGCATCGTAATGCAAAAGTAGTGAGTGCTATTCAAAGTATTGTTTTCGCTGTTTTGCTTCAGGAATTGACCCTCCAAGATTGTTGAGCGTGATTGCTGTTATTGCTTTTCGGCTCCAGGCGTCCGCAGAAAATAAAGAATCCCTAATTTCTTTCATGTATTCAAAATAAGACTTTTTGCTTAACACGCTCGTATATATTCACGATTCGTAAATTATCTCCTGCTCTTGGACTAAATCCGATTCATTTGAAATCTTGAATAATTGTATGAGTCCTTGTATCACGTCTAGTTCTTCTTCCTCTTCACATTCTATTACTTTTTCTTCTTATCATAGAATAATTGAAATTAATTGCTATTTCAAATTCTTGTAAAGAAAATCATTTAGGATATACACGAGCGAAATTTGATAGAATGATAAGTATTCTTGTACACGAAAGAAAAAATAGGGAGAGAGAAAAACCAAAGAGCGAAAAGAAAATAATAAGCGTAAATATGGGTTATGTAGTACGTCACCCCTTCTGGGTAATATAATCCACATATATCGAATATGAAATGCTCTGCAATTCAATTAAATGTTTTTTTGCGTAAGTAATAAAAGTTAGTAATGAAATTAATCTAAGAATTAGGCCTATTAACAAAAATAGACCATCTCCAATTAGTATTAGTCAGTAATAAAAATTCTCCCCTTTTGAGCAGACAAGAATTTTTGTTTACTTAAGAACATTTTGCTTCTGCAAAAATCATTAATATCTTCTCTGAAAGAGTCGACAAATCCAAATATGTAATCTAGATCTGGACTGAAGAATGCCTGTGATATTGGGTCCAGTGCATGCGGTCCAAACTGATGCTATGTGATTTCGAATATTTTCTATTTTCTCGAAAATGTTAGAATTTGTTTTATGATATTAAATTTTGTTTAGAGGCAACCCTTGCTTTTCTAAAGTAGTTTATGTCCGATTCTCGAATAAATTCAATTAATATTTAAAAAACTTATCAATATTTTATATAAAGTAACGAATTTTATTTCAAAAGAGCAAAGAAAATTACGGTTTCTCTCCAATCGCTTCTTTTGTTTATCCATTTGTAATAAAATGGATGCGAATAACCTTCGAGTTCGTTTTCCATTTCAGAACATCTCTCATTCTGCTAACTTTTTGTAACTCAAACTGAAACAAAATGTCCTACAGTTGTGACGAAATATATTGAGGAATGAAAAGAATGGAAGATGTAGGAAGTGTGGGGGAACAACAGAAGAACAAGTAGTAGTAGTAGAAATGATATCAGTAGTACCAAAACACGAGCCAATAAAATCGTATCGTATTTAATTCGACACGTGTAACAATCTCTCAATAAAATTACACGAAAAAGTAAGGGTAGGCTTTGTGATAGTTGCTTTTGTTGTTGTGATTGTTATTATAATCAAATCCAATTTAGGCCTATATTTATTTTGGGCGAAATCGTAGATGGAAACGAAAGTAAAAACATTCGTCTAAACCGTATTTTCTCACCCCACCTCCCCAAGAAAATTTTTATGGGTTTTGGTCGGTTGTTATTAAATTAATTATATCAATAAGCATGAAGAAGAAGAATGAGCGAAAATAGAATGCAACAACAACAACTAGTCCATCGTCAATCGATAATGAATTACCTTATGCTAAAATGGATAGAATCAATCATCTGTTGTAATAACTCCATACTGTCTTCTCAAACCTCCCGTCTAATTACGGTTAGCCCATTAAAAATGCAACAACTACAACAGGTTCAATATTTGGATGACTTGAAACATTTTACGTTTTTAATAAACGGAAAATGGTCATAAAATAATTATGAACTTATAACTCATAAACCGTCTGAATTGATGCCATTTCTCATTCTGCCTTTCTCTGTCCTTTTCAAATTGCCTTAATTTTTTTCTGCACTGAAAATGAAATCTTTATGCCCGTTTTTACACGCTACACCCGAGGGGGATATATATGGAATAACTGTACTATGGTTCAGGATAAAGTCCCGATTCAGATTGTTTATCTCTCCCTATCGCATAAATGTGTCGTTGTGAAATTTGGTAGGAGCACCATGTTATTTCCTAGACGCTCTTCGTATTGAAAATGGGCATGAGGGGAACCTAGTGTCACGCCTATCCTTTAGGGTTGATATGAGTTTATTAGTACTTAAACTAAAATAGCTTCACTTTTAGAATTAGATAAACATTTTGTTTTCCACCTCGCCGGCTCGTCAAGAATGTAGTACCCAGTAAATGGGCGTGGTAAGCTCAATAGTAACGAAAATTGCAGTAGCTGGAAAATGAACAGAATGATGCTTTTGCAGGAAAAGAATTCTACGATACAAATATTTAGGTTAGTGTTAAATCGAAGAAAAAAGAATTATATTTTAACCACTCCTACTTTCAAGGTTTAGATTAACAATTTCTATTTGAAGTCTATATATTTCTGAATGTATTTCGAATCTCTAGCTCGGATATCTAGATATCCTTACACGGTTTCAACAATGAGCAGTACTAACTCCATATTGCTGAGATCTATGCTTTAGAAATTTAGAATAGTACTAGTGGAGTTGCATGCCCAGTTTTTATCAATATAGGTATGAGTGTAAGGTACATACGCTTCGGACGGACCACGCGAAATTTAATCTTACTGACTTTTAATTCCTTTATAATAGACGCTTTTTTATGTACAATGATTTTCGATTTTTCTTTGGTACTCTACACGGATTACCACTACTATCCGATTTCATTTTACCTCCTCCCACCCCTCCCCCGAATCTATTCCATGGTACTCTTTATTGTTTTAAATAAAAAAAAATTAAATGCACCGTGATGACCAGATGCAGACTTTTAAATAAAATAGACTTCACTCACTTAAAAAATAAAGCACTTCTGGTGCACTCTGATGCACTCAATTACAAACGCAACAAAAAAAATTGCAAAAAATCTTTTTAAATTAAAAATTTTAAAAAAAGCACAGAATATTGTCCGTGCTCTTCAAGTGCTCACGCCACGTGACCTCATGTGTTAATTGAAAAATTTTTAATTAAACGCTTTGGCTTGACCAGTTCCATAGACGAACCGTGCGCATTGTTGCGTTCTTTACAACACCCGCCCCCTTCCGCCAACCCTAAGTAGTTGACTTTACATATGGCATGGTTGACGGGGTTGGCGGCTTGGATGGTTGGTAGATTGGCTGGTCGGCTGTTTGGTCGGCTGGTTGGTTGGGTAGCGGGTTGGTCAGAGAATTGGCTAGTCAGACAAACATGGTCAACGGCGCGTGGCTTGCAATTTGCTACCACTTATTTTGCATTCATTTAACATGGAAAATTACACTCGCTGCGGTCATTTACGACAAGTGACCACACTTAAAATGAGCACTGCCCCACGAAGAGGCAAAGCTTCAATGATTCGTCAAAAATTCTCCGTTCATAAGCTTTAAATCCGTTCATTTGTCCCAACATTAACTGCTGGAACTTTACACTTAATGGCGTGTGATCATACATATTTTATTGCTATGTCCTAGCAATTATTATTAAATATATGTTTTATTTTTGGAGTTAACGTCAGGGGAGGAAAAACTACATTTAAACAAAATCATAATTGCGAAATTATTACCTCTTCATAATCAACAATTAAGAATTGCGAAATATATATATATATATATATATATATATATATATATATATATATATATATATATATATATATATATATATATATATATATATATATATATATATATATATATATATATATATATATATATATATATATATATATATATATATATATATATATATATATATATATATATATATATATATATATATATATATATATATATATATATATATATATATATATATATATATATATATATATATATATATATATATATATATATATATATATATATATATATATATATATATATATATATATATATATATATATATATATATATATATATATATATATATATATATATATATATATATATATATATATATATATATATATATATATATATATATATATATATATATATATATATATATATATATATATATATATATATATATATATATATATATATATATATATATATATATATATATATATATATATATATATATATATATATATATATATATATATATATATATATATATATATATATATATATATATATATATATATATATATATATATATATATATATATATATATATATATATATATATATATATATATATATATATATATATATATATATATATATATATATATATATATATATATATATATATATATATATATATATATATATATATATATATATATATATATATATATATATATATATATATATATATATATATATATATATATATATATATATATATATATATATATATATATATATATATATATATATATATATATATATATATATATATATATATATATATATATATATATATATATATATATATATATATATATATATATATATATATATATATATATATATATATATATATATATATATATATATATATATATATATATATATATATATATATATATATATATATATATATATATATATATATATATATATATATATATATATATATATATATATATATATATATATATATATATATATATATATATATATATATATATATATATATATATATATATATATATATATATATATATATATATATATATATATATATATATATATATATATATATATATATATATATATATATATATATATATATATATATATATATATATATATATATATATATATATATATATATATATATATATATATATATATATATATATATTGTTACTTCCTTGACTCCTTTCATGAAATTCTTATTCGACTTGGGAATATTTATTAAAATTCCTTCCGTTTAGCCTGAGGCTGGCCAACATTTTTATAAAAAGAGAGATCACAAATATTTAAAAATTGCAACAAATCAACAAAATGTGATAGCAAATTAAAATATATCAAAAGAAAAGAAATAATCCGCCCATTCGTTCGAAAAGATTAAAATGGAAACTCAGAACTGGTACGATGTGGCAGCCACTGAAATAAACCATCAAAGCATCCATTTCTCCCCCAAAAATCCCGGGAGCTACGAAATTATTTTGGTCCTTACAATCGAGAGAGTCCAAGAGAGAAAAAGAG
Source organism: Physocephala rufipes (assembly GCA_963966595.1). NCBI lineage: Eukaryota > Metazoa > Arthropoda > Insecta > Diptera > Conopidae > Physocephala > Physocephala rufipes. The sequence continues at coordinate 7,632,249 of OZ016503.1, forward strand.
AAAGAATTTTGTTTCTCGCGGTCGAGACCACGTCCTCCACCATGTCTTCTGATGGCCTTCTCCATCATTATTAATATTTTTTTTACATTACATCTTCTTCTTCCTCTTTTTCCTCTCCTTTTGTTGGCGCGTTGTTCACTGACTAGTTTTTTCGAATTCGAAACAATTAAAGCGGAAATTTTAGACTTTGCCGAAAATTGCCATTGGCGTAAACAGGCAAAGTTTGCCTGAAATTGAAGGCAATCGGTACAAAGTTTTAAAAACTTTTTTTTGCGGAAATGCGTGATGTTAGAAATATAAAATTGGGTTGGAAGAGTTAGAAAAGGGGCAGGGGTGAGAAGAACAAGCAGTTGAGCTGTTCCGTCAGTTTTGTGCATTTCCCGCTTACAAAATACCAAATTTAACTCGGTTACTCATCCTTCTCTCCTCTTCCTTCCCTGTCTGTACTTGCCTTTTTCTCTCCTTCCTTTAATAAACGGAAAGCTTGTTTCCAATTAACAAAAAAAAGAAAAAATTATTTCTTCCCTTTTCAGAGAAAAAATTTTCAATATAAAATTTTTGCATTTTTGTAATAGGAGTTCTGATAATTGCTGAATTTTTAAACTAAAGGGTTGTAAAATGGACAGAATTTGTACGCGCCTTAAATAAAAAATTTTGTAGTAAAAGAAGTAAGCAGAGAAGAATAAAATTGTGCTCTCCTTCTCTCACTTTCTCTTTCTTCTCTCTCTCGCTCTCACACTCACTGTTTTTCTTTCTCTTCGGGAATTGTCAAATGGGTCCAGGCGGCAAAACCGAAATATTTAGTAGAAATTGAAATGAATATATGAAGTTATGAAGTCATGGAAGAGAAATATAATCCGAGAAATATAACCAAAATTTTTATTAAAAATTAGAAAAAATCGGCTCTACTTGCCTCACATCTATCAAAAATATCTAATTATACCACAAATGTGATATCGAAACACAAAAAGTTTCAAAACCGATATCTCCTAAACTGAAATTGTTCACAATTTTCTATCAGATTCTCCCTGTACGTTCCCCAGTCTATCGTAATAACAAAAAATCATTTGGGAAAAGTAAAGAAAAAGGCCATTTAATTTGAAGGCCACCAACCAACCACCACCAGCCGATTACAATTTGCGCTAGTCCACCCCCGACTGTACGAGTTACTTGTCTCGAGATTCCGGAATGCGGTTGACGCCATTCGCAATGAAATTAAAATGAAAATTGAAACAACTTGTAGACAATAAAGCAAGCCAGTAACACCAACTTTTAACAACCAATCGTTGACCGGGGCTGAACGAGACGTGACCGGACTAGACCAGACTGGACAGGACCCGACTGAACCGGAAGAAGTCGAAGCGTTTGCAAGCATTAGAATTTTTTGTGGTCATGGCTACAGACGACGCCGGTTCACACAAAAAAGTTTCCAAATTAAACGGAATAAGAAGTAGAACAGCTACAATAGCAAAACTAAATAGAACATTTTTAATTCGTTTTATTATTAGTATTTCTTCTGCCAGCAGGCATTGTGGGACAAATGGCACGGCTCGGCAATATTGGCGACAGACATTTTGTCAACATGAACACAATGGACGTACGGCCATAGGGTGCACTAAAAAAATAATGTAACGAAATGACATATAGTTCTAGATCGTTAACAAACCAAAAACTTGAATGAAATTGACGTAATCGAAAATTCAACTAATAAAATACAAATTGAAGGAAAAATTCTAAGAAATTACTTACAATTTAATAAAACACATTCTAAAATTCAAAGCAACACAAACATTTTATTGAATCACACTTAAAATCTTGGCAAAACTCGCATTAAATTTCGTAAATTACTTATTTTAGCATTTTAATTATAAAATAAAATAAATAATTATAAAATTATTATATAATCCTAATATATAGTTTAAATCCCTTCCTCCAACAAAAATTTCTATTAATTTCACATTTACTTTTAAAACAATTTTTGTACAGTGTATAGTATTTTCTTCACCCACCCGTCCTCACACTGTTTCTATCTCCTGTTGCCTTGCTCCGTATCAAAAGAAAGAATTGAAAAGAGCGTTTTTCCTTTCGCATTTACGGTTACAAAAGCGATTCGCCGCATGTGGTTGTCGACGACAGGTTTTTCATTTAATTTCTATTCTTTAATTTTTTTGTATTAAAAATCATTTTTTATATAAAGTCATTCGGATGTCGCTCCGGTAAAAATTTTGTAAAGCGTGAAATTGTACAAGGTCAGAAATAGATGATATCGTACACACACACTTATGTATACACATACAGTTATACCATACATTACCAGAAAGAAAATTTTATTTGGGGTTTTCTTCTGCTCCTCCTACTACTGTTACTCGTGGCTAAATGCGAAAACACGAAAGTGTGTGTGCGTGTGCGCGCCTTGACAAAGCGATGCGGTTAACATTAATTGAAAGCATTAGAAAACAAAACCAACAGAATCAAAATAATTATTTTTACTTAAACAAATTAAATTTCACTAAAGCGGCGCCCCATTGGCTGCTGTAGCGAATTCATTTCAAAGCAATATAAAACACGTAGTGGTTGGTCTGTTTTCAACCCCTAAAGTGCCCTCCAATCTCGCGGTTTCTTTCTCTAAAATTTTCCTGTTTTATTTTTTTTTTCTTCTCTTCCCATAAATTTTGAATCTATTCCTTTTGCACCTTTTACTGTGACTTTTCTTTAACATTACGATAATCAAAGGATTAAATTTTAAGCCAGATTAAAATTGCATTAAATTCTGAAATCCTCAAAGAAATAGCCACTTAATTAACCCTACCCTTACGTGTAACATAAGCCTTCTCGAAAACTCATCCTTGCACTCCCGCTTCCCGCCAAACATTAACCCACACACACACATGCTGTTCACCACGATATTTTCAAAAGATGTTCCTCTGAAGTACCGGTGCGTAATCCTTGCCCCGGTTCGAACAGGCTTTTCATTTTTATTTGGTCAATTTATTTATTTTAGTTTATTTTCATTACTCTTCATCTTCTTGTTTTTCTTCCTCATATTCGTTTCCCTCCTACTCGAACCTTCCGCTCCCTTTTTCAATTTCCGTTAAAGATTTCCGCTTGCAATCGAACTTCGATACCAACGACTGCTGTTTTTTTATGTGCGCTGAACCAACTCAACCAGCAGCATGTTCAATTCTGCCTTCCTTCAATCTCTCAAATCCTCAACTCTTTCAATTCCTCGACCAGTCCTTCCTTCATCCAGCCTAACGGTAAACAACTTGAAACAACGTTATTGCGTATCAATTTCTTGCGGTCTCCGGGACTGCTCTTAATAGTAATACCTTGTAGACACGTGTTGACCAACTTTTATAATGAAATCGATAATTTTATTCCGGGTTTATTTAATTTCTTCTTTTTCCTCTCTGCTTCTTCTCGTTTTGTGTTTGAGGTTTTGCTGGAACGGACTCTGGCAATATGACTTTGTGAATAATGCATTTTGTGAATACAGGTTGAAGAAGATCTTTTTACCTTCTGTCCACCTTGTTAAACCGCCCATGCCTTCGCCTCATTTTAAGCTCCTGAAACAGTTAAATGAACTTTACTTATGCGCTAACCACGTTAACCGTACTCAACGTCTGAGGAATGCAAATTTGCTCAAATTTTCATAACCTTTTAAAGGTTAACGAAGCGATAAAGCTTGCGGCTAACTGCCGCTTATAAAAAAAATTAAGGAAAGTAATGAAAGCATGAGCATGTTGCTCATGCAACAGTCATGAGCGTTGCTTTCCAATAAGCACATAACAGTTTCGTATTTAAATAGCCAAATTTCGTATTTAAATATTCAAATTCGAAAGACGCCAGAACGTCGGCCAAGATCAACATTTTCATAATTGGTGGAACCGATGAGAGAGCAACGTGCAAGGATTGTCGAAAGTTACATATAGTTTTCTAGATTTTTCTAATTGGATATCGCAACTTTTTCCAGGTTTAGCCACAAGAAACTGCCAATGGAAGTCGACTGCGTGTGATGTAGTGAATATATTTAGGCCATGTTTAGCATATTAACAAAACAACTCACTTATCGAAATATCGATATTAGCGCATCTTATACACTATTTCTTCAGTTTGAAATAAGCAAAGTCAATCGATTGCAGCTTACTGAAAATATGACCCAGTTTTAGAGAATTTTCTCACAAAGACATCGATTTTCAATCATGCAAGATCAAATAGGCATGATTTTCAATCATGTAAGATCAAATCATTTGGTTATCTGAAGAGGTGAAATTTGTCAATTGTTCTCTGCTAATGTTATGTTATGTTTTTATTGAAAAGCACATTGTGCCAGTTGTTTAATTGTTTAATTGTATAATTTTAGAATTATCAGTCTTTAGAGTTGTATCAGATTCCAGTTGCGTTGAAACCCTATCGTGCGAACACAATTTCGTTTAAATTGAAATAATTGTTTAGGCGTACCCGCGAACCTTAATCCTACTTAAAATATTTCATTAAATTCAAAACAAATTTGATATAAAGCTTCTAAGGTTGTATTCTTTGATCGCATGATATTAAAACAGTCCAACTCTTTCAAAGCTGTTCATTTATCCGTCTCTTTCTAATACCTTCTCTCCCTTCGTTTACCCAAAAAGAATTTAATTAATTTATATTCCGTAGCAACCAATTGCTATTTTATTTAACCTCCTAAGGATTTGTTTTCTCCCTATTTCTGGTCTTTTAGTTCACATTTTTTTGTATATTTTACTAATTTAATCCACAGACAGATTTAATTTGTCTTTGGCACAATTCGATTATTCTTTAAGGAAATTGATTTAATGTTTCTTACCATTTTGCTTAACCATTTTATTATCCTTATATATATCCTTTTCCTCATTTTCTGATCAGCCGCAAAAAAATCAAAACCCGCAAAATTATAACAAATTTCTTTCAAGTAATCTTTCATTTCGTTTTTTTAATTTTGATCTTTTTTACCTCCTTCTTGGTCTTTATTTTTAATTTTTTTTATATTATTTTATATTTCTCTTTTATTTCTTCTAATGATATTTCTTCCTTCTGTTTATTTTCGGTGCATTTTTAATTACATCCTTTCAAAATTAATTACTTTGCTTCAGCTTTCTTCTAAAAGTGAGTTGGCGTTGAAAAGCGCTGAAAAGGGCTTTGCGATCTCTTTTTGATTTAGTTTTATTTTAATTTCGTCTTTTCTTTTCTTTTTTTTCATTGTTGTGTCTGAAATTATATAATTTATGTATTTGAGCATCAGCTTCCTACGCGACTTCCGGTTCCTATTTCGACCGAAATAAATTCTAAATACTTGGGAAACGGTCCAGATCTGTCGCGTTGATGTATCTTTAAACCAACCAGCGAATGACGACCAGCCATGGCGCTGGACGGAGCAGTTTGTTGTCGAGTCTTTTGATACGGTCTGTACCGTTCGTATGGCGGTTCTCCCTATATTTTTCATTTGCTGTTTCAATTTGATCTCGTTCGCTTCAGCCCAGACCAAACCATGGGTGGTCGTTGACAATATCAACCGCTCGTCTTCTGCTCGGTACAACGATTACCCCGTCCATTACCGGCGACACTTAACAAACATAGCTTAGTTTCTTTTATTCATCCTTGTTTGTTCAGAGGCGGAAAATTAATTCCATCTTGGTTTGTTTCCGTTTATCTTCCATCTCGAAACTTCTCTCTCTTTACCTCTCCCTATTTATCTCTTTTCATCTATCTTTCTCCTTCTCTCGGATATCGCTGTGGTTACGACATTAATTTGTATAACTCTTCGGTTATTTCTGCTCCGACTGTGCATCTGTTGCTTCTTCTTTTTCAATGTTTTATACTCCTATTTTTTGTCTTCTGGTAGTTTTTCTGCCTCTAATTTTTTTTGTTTCCTTTTTTTCATCCTCTTTTTCTAATTCTTCTTCTTCTACCTTCTGATCTGTTTCCTATTCCTCGATTGAAACTTCTTACCACTAACGCTTCTATTTTTTGTCATCAGTTAGAACTTTCCAGCTGTTCCCCTTTTGTTCTATGATTATTGTTGTTATTGTTGAAGATATAGTTTTTTCTTGTAGTTACAAATTGTTTCTTATTGTAACTGCTAGTGTGCCGCATGTATTTGTGTGTGTGTATGTGACTTTGCCTTTGTTTATTTTCAATTGTTGCTGCCTATATTGTTGTTTAGAAGGACGGAAGCAGAAGAAGATCAGAATAACTTACGTATCCTTAAAAATACAAGAAAAAACAAACCAACAATTTGCTCATTCTCTTCCTCCCTCCCTTTGCCACTCCCTTCTTTTAGTCGCCTTGATGTTTTTTGTCTATTTTCAGCCCATCGTTTCCGATTCGTCCTTTTCGACTAGTCATTTCCCAGCTAAGTCTTTTTCTATCCATTGCTGTCTGTTTTACTATCGCTGCTCAAACCGGATGCTCCTTTTATTATTTCATGCTTTGTACCCTAGCATATTCACCTATTCCTTGCATTTGTAACGCACTAAATAAAGCGTGCAGTTACAGAAAAGTATATACCATCTTGCTCAGAATCTCACCCTGGCTCGATGTCTATCCGCGGGTCTGCCTGTGTCCGTCTATCTGGAAATCACGATTACAGCCAATCGGAAGGAGATTTTGACATGAATTTGGGTTGAATACAGGCAAAGCTCGCCTACAGGTAAAGCCAAACTTTTCAGCCTCTATTGAATTTTTAAGGCTGAAATTTTAGTGGCCGAAATGGTAGGATGGGATATTATATATAAAGGGTGCTTTTTTAAGCCCGATGGAATTTCAAATGGTAAAAAATAGCACCAAAAATTTATTTCAACAAAATTTCATTATTCACTCGAAAGATCAAGACACGGCATTAACCATTTTCTCGACGCAGTGCATTCTGGACGTTCAATTTTCAGTCACTTTCGAATACCGCTGGCCGTATGTCACAAATAATACGGATAATGCAAGGTGTTGTTTGTTGCCGATTTATCAGCAAAAACCACCGACTTCACGTGACCCCAGAGGAAACAATCGAGAGGTGCTAAATCGCACGATCTTAACGCCCAATTGACAGGTCCATTTCTCGGAATCAACTTATTGCCAAATCTTAATTTCAATAAGTCGATGGTAGCCGTAGACTTATTGAAAGGCAAATGGCGCTATTCTGTTGGAACCACATTTCGCCTGTATCAATGTCATCCATATTTTCAAACCAAAAATCATTGATCGTGGTGCGGTAACGATCTCCCTTGATTGCATTGCGAACTCCGGCCTCATTTTGAAAGAAATAGGGAACAAAGATGCCGCCAGAATGTAAGTTGCACCAAACGGTATAGCATGACAGTTATTAGCACACACAAAATATGCACTTTGAATATGCGAAGGAATGCTAGGTCCACGACCCTGCCACAACAACAGTTGACTGCAAGTTAACCGGAAGTTAACCTGTAGTCATAAATTAGTCGGAAAGGATGCTTTAGAGTTTCCTTCATACAATTTGAAAACATGTTCATTCCTATTCTTTCTCTCAGTCTTCTGTATTTTGCTGCCTTTATTTGCTGTTTACTAACAAAAAGCGGTGGAAATTCTTAAAGTAAACAAAGAATTTCTTAGGACATATAATAACAACCAGAATAGCCGTGAAGATGCCGGTTCCACGAAGTGGTCGGTGGGAGGTGACATAAATATAAAAGGTTTCTAAGAACATTAGAAGTTAAGTTACTGGTAGTGAATAAATTATAACGTCAAACTGTTTATGCGGATTACAGAGGTTTATTTTTTAATATACCAACAAAAACTATGCATTCCAAAGAATTATTCATAACCGACCTGTCATAACCTTACCAGATTTCATTTCTGGCAAGACATATATTAAGAAAATTTGACAAACATTTGCATAATTTTAGAGTTTGAGAGGCTGTAAAAATGAAATGAAAATAGGCGAGAGTTAAGAAATCCTTAAAACCCAATGGACAATTTGATAGGGGTTTTCTTTTAAATTAGCCCTTTTTGATAACGAAATTCAACCTCTATGGATCTTTTGCTATGCAGCCCTCGTAAATGGCTATGGTAATTCGTAAAAGGTTGAGGAACAATTCATACAAGATTCATAGACTATTATTGCAGAAAAGGCAACGCGTCAAGAGAAGAGCAGACCGGCTATTTTAGGGCTCAATAAAATTGTAAGTATTTTCTTAATTAGTCTAAGATTTACGCCTTTGATTCTAGGTAAAGTTTTATTGAATTAGTGAGAATGCTCTAAAGAGATTTTTCAAAAGGAAACTTGTCGACCTACTGGCGGATAGCCATTTTAATGACACGTAAAAGCAAAAAAAATATTCAAATTCAAACTAAATTAAAATAATTTCATGAACCGTAATACCCTTGCATTATCACTAAAGAGACCGATAATATCCAACAACACTGTCTTCTTCAATATAAAATTTCGCACTATTAAAAATGACTGTGGCAACATTAAATTTAACACTACCTTTGATGGTTACCGATTACCGGTAGTTCCATTAAAACCATTACAATTTCATTCCGTTATTATTGCTCCAATCCTTTAAGATTTCGGAAGATACACAGACTGGAATATTACTTCTTGGTTATCTAGAGCATCCAAATCTTTACGGAATTTCATTAACCTTACCATCATCACCAGACGTTACAAATATTATTGCAAACAATAAAATCTCTCGAAAATGTACAGACATCACCATCAACATCAGTACCAACAATGCCGCCCCTCCACCAGAGTCATCTAACATCATCCAGCAGTGCCCAACACTATCCACTACCACCCAATACACTCCGGCACCATCAACGCCATCAATATCATCGGTAACCGAATTACCGAGTGCTGTTTTGAAATCAACTGCAGCTAGCAAAGCCATCAAATTTCATGCATCCAAGTTCTCTAAACCGACCATCACTTCATCCACCACTCTTCCCTCCCAACCAACCCAACCAGGAGCTACAATTGACGGGCACCTTACTCTTATTGTTGCTTTTACGTAATCGAAAATTTCTACCATTCAAAGCTTTTGCTTCGACTTTCCTTCTTTAATGGATGAATGATGAAATTATTTGAAGTAGTGGAAAGAATGACATCAAATAAAATTTGAATAAATTCGAAATAAATTTCATCAAAATGTTGAATATTATAGAAATATTAGAAACCGTCTCAGGATTGCGTCACAAAATGTTTAATTTAGTCAGTATTTTCATCTCCATTTCTGTCAGTTCGCCCGTCGCCTCGGTTCAATTAAATCGTTAATAAATCGATTGTTTCTTTCTTCAAATTAATCCCACTGACCTCGTTGTCGGGTCCGTTGCTTTGACCTCCTTCGCCTTGACAAGGAATTGTATAATGCAATGATCAATATTAATTTCCCTGGAAACCGATGCCAAACCATTTGCCATTCAACGAAAATTGAAATGAATAAAAACCACCCTCGCACCTCTCCGCCCCACTCTACACACTTTTAATTAATTACCTCTCGAATTTCGTATTCGAATTTAATTTTGTATGCATTTGCAATTCTCATCATGCCCTACACCCGAAGAGATGATAATGTATTAACTTCGCTCTTCCGCTGGTAACGCACTAAATAAGTCAAGACAAGTATAGAAAAGTATATATATTCTTGCCCATAATCACCTCCTGAGCCGTCTTAGCCATGTCCGTCTGTCCGTCCATCTGTCTGTCTTTCTGAAAATCACGACACGATAATGAACAGAAACAACAGACGTAATAGAGAGGAATGTTCACTATCTCAAATTTCTAATAATACTAATACCATTATATCGGTTATAAAACTCCTGCCTGAAAACTTATATAAAAACTGAGAAATCGCCTTTAAAGGCGTCCCATATTTCCAAATCAACAATCCCACATTCCGGGACATATATCCTCCCTTCTCGTTTCCTAGTGCGTAGCAATTTGCGAATCGGATCTAGTGAACTGTTTCTCCTTAACTTCCTCGTCAATTTTATTTGCGTAATAATAGTCCTGCTTCTGTTTTCTGCATCTTCTTTTTCTCTGTTCCTTTTCATCCTAATGTTCTACTTCTTCTCCTTTCTCTTCTTCTCTTTACTTGAATAACTAATGCAATTACCACGAATTGAGTTGAAGTTCTTCATAAAAATAATTACTGTCGATGGAAATGATAATAAAATGGGCGAGAATTCTCTTGTTTGTTATGTTTCAACATCGACATCCATGCCACCTCTCGCTCTCTCTCTCTCTATCGGCCTCTGTCTCCCTTTCTCTCTTAGGACTCAACTATGGAATTTAATTCAACTATGGTTGAAAAATATCTTTGAGAGTATTCATAAAAAATTATGTATTATTTCTTGCAAAACGAAATGTTACAATAATAATTATCATTAAGGGAAAGGAAAATTAATTTCAATGATAATTATCGCTGAAATAACTTAGTTCACTTTGACTTATGATTATATACCAATAAATTTAAATTAATTTCTTCTAAACTTTAAGATTTAATAAGACTTCATGACCCATGTGACCTCAGGATTGATCTCTTTAGTATCAATTTCGTGATATGGCGAAAGAGACGAGCTAATCACTCCTAAAGATTGCTCAAAATTCCTGAAAAAAGTCCATTTCCTAGGTCTTTTAAAAGGCTATCATTCGATTATTAAAATATATTAAAGTAAGAGCTACAGTAAGATAAAAATACCAAGCAATTCTTAATTTGTGAACTATATTTCAAAGATAAAAATTTAACGGGGTTTTGCGCCCCCTTTCTTTCATAGATAAAAGTGGTTTTGGAGATATTTTACAAATCGCGTTTAGTTCCCCAAATCAAAACATTTCTAAACTTGAATTATCATAACCAAAATCTCGGCCTGCCCAAATCATTACCATTTCGATTTCGCCTTAAATCGAAATATGTGGCCATAGTTTTTTATTTTCGAATAATTTAGTAATTACCTTCAAGAACAATTATATATAAAAAGGTATTACATAAGGTACACTTTATGCCTCTTTCTCTATTATTTTAATTGCTGCAGTTGTTTTCTTATTTCCTTTCACTTCTTTTCCTTTTATTATAAAATGCATAAGTTATGAAAAAAATGCATAAGTTATGAAAATTTCAATCCGCTTCCATGACATTAAACATTAGCCAGTCGCCATGAGATTGGTTTCAAGCCAAGTAGTTGGTTGAGTGAGACAGAATGAATAGACAAAGAATTAAAGCGCAAAATATGCCTTTTTGTGGGGGTCGGGCTATGGGCGGTGATAACGGGGCGATAAGGCATTGGCAAGGAAGAGGACAATGACGGTGACGACGACGAGAATGAAGACGATGCCAATGATAATTAGCTTGTTTTATGCCAAGTTGGCAACAAAAGTAGAACAACGTCTGATAAAATGTTGGTAAACCAGCGAACAACTCGTCTGGTTTTTTTTCTCCCAGGCTTTTGATAAAAACGAAACTCTAAGGCTCAAAAGAGAAAAATTAAAACAATAATAAAAATCCATTGTATAGTAAATCCTTGTAAATGGAAAAGAGCAATTACAAAAACAGCAAAACCGACAAATAATAAGAAAACCTGCAATGCTAGCCATGCAATAAATCGAGGGACCAATAACCGAGACAAGACAAGCTTTTACTGTCATATAGAAATAAATCTGTCCTTTTCTCGAAATGACATGACTTTTTCCAGTCAAAATAACCGAGAGTTTCTCGTTGGGTCATGAAATCCGCGAACATATATTTCGGAACTATCCGATCATAACGAAAGTCCAACACCTTTCACTCATGACCAATATTGTTTGGCTAAGTCAAGTTGAAATTACTGAGTTTTTCTCGTTGATGGCTCAAATCTCGTACAGTCTCACTTCTTGCCCACAGACTAATTATGCTTTAACTAATAAAAAAATATAAAATGAAGACAATTATTTTCGTTATTTTCTGCCAACATTTAAAACCAAAGTGACAACAAAGACGCCGTGAACAGCAACTCTAGAAACAAGAATGGAAAATCGTTCGTCAGGAATATTAAAAATTTACCAAACAGCGCAATATACTACCAACCTCGGTAGCAACAACAACAACAACAGTAACGTCGGATATCAAATTTCCGAAGGTCGAATTGCGAAAAACAAATAACTCAATACGAAAGGAGAACAAGAGAAATATAATTTTTTCTTTAAAAATAATTTATTTTCTTTTGTTTTGGATTTTATCATGCAAATTTGTTTGTGCATTCGTTTCTGAAATTACCGCGTTATTACACCAAGCGAAACTATGCTGCTTTTTCGATTCCCTATTGTGTTTGCTCTCATTTTTCTCTGCTTCGAAAGCTTATAGATAAGCAGCAGATAAAATTTCGTTGGGCACGAATAAACAAACATTGTTAGTGCTTATCAGCGTATTCCAGGCAAAAATTGGATGCCGAAGCCGGGTGCCGGTTGAGTGCCAGTACCAAAACAGCTAGTGAATAAAACGCGAGCAATGAATCTTTCGCTCGGGCGTGAATGAAGCGGCATGGTAAAAATTTACTCAGTAACATTCAGGACGTCGTTTAGGGAGAAGGGTATTTTTGTTGCGCGCAAGCAAATGGATTACTAATGGAAAACAGACTATCTAAGGGAGTTGACGAAAGTTTTGTATACTAAAAAAATTCAGAGCGTCTTCTCAAAGCCAGCGTCGCAGTCTTTCCATACGTTTCGGTTTGTGCAATAAGGGCATTAATTTTTCTTCGTTTTCTGTTTCGTTGGCTGTTGACATTTGTGCCCTTACAACTGATAAAATTATTACTGCCGGAGAGAAAACTCATCGTCTCTTTCATTTTATATAAATAATTGTTTATTCTCGCCATTATTGACGTTCATTGACTTCTCCTTCCACCATTTTCCCCCCCTTCTTTATTAAATATTACCCTTGGCTTTGTTTGACTTTGTTTTCCTTTTAGTTATTACTTGTTTTTTATCTTTGTCCCAGACATAAATGATTTCTTCTCTAAATTTCACTTATCATACTCTCTACTTCTCCTACTTCCCCACTTTCGACACGAACTTGGTTTGGCTCACTGACACGGTTAATTATTCCCTGACTATTGCCGTGTCACTTGTTCACCTTGTTGTTTCCTGCCTTTTCCGTTATTTTGCTGTCGTCATTAATGCTATGTACTTCTCCACTTTCGTATGGTTCTCGTTTAATCCAACACAGAATATTAACCCATACAAAACCACAAACGCCCATGTAGATCACACGAAAACGTGGCGCAACAAATAAGAAATTCGCTAACTGCGCCGGCAGCCAGAACATGCACGATCGTTGAAATGTTGGTATGAATTTTTCGCGTAGCTCCTTCAGTGGATCTGCAGCTCCTTCCATTAAGGACATGCCTGTGGAAAACGAAGGCATAAAGTGGAAGGTAAGAAATATAGGTCATGATAAAAAGACTAATTTTTCGGTCTAACAATTAAATGTCACTCAAGTGCCTTCCTTAACTCACAATTTTCATCCGTTTTGCCTTAATTAGCCCAAGGAATTAGCTCAACCAAATCTTATTTACCAATTGACTTGACACTTGACAGAATTGTCTCTTTCTCTGTCTCAAATCATCACATGGTTCACGATCTCTTACTCAATCATTTCATCCGTAATCATTCACTCACTCTCCCTCTCTCTCTCTATCTCTCTCTGTCTATTTCCCTTATTCTAAAATTGTCTTTATCCAAAAGGTCTTTCCCCTTTCCCAAATATATATATAAATTCCTTTCGAATATATTCCTTCCTCTCTTCTCTTCTTCTCTCTTCCCCGTCATCCTATATCTCTATAGATCTCTTACTGACTTCTGTGATTTTCTAGTCGTTTGGAAACCCGCTTACTCACTCATTTATCCCTTTCAATTTCTTTTTTTTTTTCATTTTCAATTTTCTAATTACATTTTTGATTAGCCAATCACATTCTTACATCTTCGCTATCCTACTCGGGCATCCATAATACCCTTTTCCAATGATCACTGTCTCAATCAACCAATCTTTGTCGTCAGTTGTTTGGCCTTTAATTTCCTCTGCCTTCTCGTTCGGTGTATATTTCTGTTCTCTCACTTCCTCGCCAATTTAACGACTTTCTTTTTATAGGAGTCAATCATTACTCCAATTATCACTCACCCGTGTAGAAAACAGTTAACAAATAAGGCGTTAGCACGCCCTGATCCAGTACAAGCTTTTTAATTACCACCGATTTTGTTGTCCCGGGAAAATTACGGTCCAAACATTTGTACCTTTTTGAGGGGAGGGTTTTATGGAAAAGATTATAAAAATTAGTAAAAAAATATATGCACGCAATTAAAATAACTATGAGGCATTTTAAATTCTTAGCAACGATTAAGGACTTAATCTTTATGGCTTAGGTTGCAATGGTCTCTATGCGAGCACGTGATAAATACTAGCGGTACATATGCCTAAACTACAATCTGTGCTGCTGCGGCGTTAAATTTGCTGTAGAAAAACTTTTAACATATTAAATACAATCTGCAAAATTAAATTAAAGTGAAATCTTGATGAAAATTCAACAATATTTTCCCTGGTGGAAATCGTGCATCGAAGGAACCGGAAAGCTTACTTCTCGTCTTCTTTAGTAGCAAAGCCCATGAGAGGGAGTAATAAAACAGTAAAAAAACCCAATAAAACAACGGCATGAGGTAGAAATAAAGAGAGACAGAGAACGTCTCTGAAATTCAATCTCTGTTAGAAGCTTTTCTGTGCATTTGACAGATGTCTGTTAATTAGCATGCCGCGAAGAACTATAGTATCTGAGAGACATAGAGAAAGAAATTGTTCTTGTATAAATTTAACAGATGTCTCTAAATTAACAGGACTAGTTTAACATCACTGGAAAAACTGTAACGGAAAGGCTGCGAGGGCTAATATTACAAATGCGAGTAAATAACTGAGCAAATCACTTGAAATCAACTTTGCAGAAAGAGAGCGAAAAAATGGAGGTGAGCAGCACACGGTGAAATACATTCTGAGGCAAAAAAAAGAAAAAACAAGAAAAACGTAAACAAAATAATGCTCGGCATTCATTTCGGTTTATAGCTGCGCTTGTGTGCTCTGTGTGCATGTGCTTTTATGTGATTCAGTGCAAATTTATAGTGCTGTGCGTTATCTGTTGTTTGACACTTTATCAATTAAAAAGAATTGATATAAACTCGCTCCAAAAAACATCGAATCTTCCTCTTCCTGGTGCGCAAGTGCTCTAACGTCTAATCAAAAACAGAAATAATCTCTTTACAAATAAATAATTGAAATTAGTTAAACAATAGTTAATTAATTAATTAAAAGCAAATGTTTAAATAAACTTAAAATATAATTAAAAAAAATAAAAGAACGAACCACATGTAGAGACTCGGTGCATATACCGTAGTGCCCATGACCGCATAACGACCTATCGTTGGATAATCGATGCCTTCTGAGGACTGTTGTGAATGCTGCGTCTGCATAAAAAGGATTCGTTTGTTTTGCTTTTTGACCTGAATTTCATTGTTGTATTTGTTTATATTTATTTATAATTATTACTCAAATATAGAGGCTAAAAGGAATCTAGTTATGCTTCCAAAAAAAATTAATTTTGTTTTCTTTTACTTTTCAAAATTTACCACTAATCGTTTTGTTGCGTACTGCTGAAAAAATTCGGCACCAACGTAAAGCGTCCCGTAGATGGCGCTGTTTGTGAGAAATGGATGTTTTTTAAATAAACCTCGTGCCGCGTTGAACATTTTTAATGTTTTTTTGCGTAAATCTTTAAACAAATTCAGTCAAAAGTAAAGAATTTTTTAAATTCATTCTCTGCGCTTTTAAAACCACCGCAGTATAGCGTGTCTACCACAAAACTGCTGTGTAGAAGCCCGGAGAGACATGAAAGCTTAGAAATATATTACAGAGAGTTTCGCTCACCTTTTCTCTATCCTTCTCATTCTTCCTTTGTCAAAATATTACCCATGAATGGTCATGTCGGGCTTCTAAAAATCACCTACAATTTTCGATCTAAAAATTTTATTTATAGTTATAAAACTATAAATTAGACTAAAATAAATAAGATTTTAAAAATATAAAGCAAGCTTAAAATAAAGTCGAAATAACAATTAAAACCTATAGACGATTATTATAATTCAAAACCAAAAGTGTAAGGTATTCTTCGAGTTGACTTTGCCCATTATGTCAGGCGAAGAAAGTCTGAGGCAAACCAATCTCGATCCTCTCTGGCGTGATTGCACTTCATGAACGTTTTAAAGTGGCTTCAATTAAAGAAGAACAAATTCAATATTAATCTAATAAATAAGGGGGAATAAAAATTTATAAAAAATACAAAAATTAATACCTAGAATTGTGACAACGGTACATAAATAGCCCTAATCTAATCGTCACAATTAGTGTTAATTACTTGTTTTTTTAGTAAAAGCCAAAAACCTGAAAATACCTTGAAGGCTTCTGGAAAACAGATACGCTAAACAGATACGATAAGCACCTTCGGAGGGACTAAACAACCCTCAAATAAATAAACCGAATTTATTCTTTTTTATAATCGATGCAAAAGTTTAATTAGTAAAAGAGAAAGTAAGAATTTTTATAAATTATTTTTGTATTATTTTTATTTCCAAAAAGATTTCGATCGTAGTGTTTCAATTTCACAATTTGCTCCAATTTGAAACCAAAAAAAATTTTTTGTTTATATGAACATATTTCAATTAAGTTAATTATTATATAATTGCACTAATTATTATTTCGTTCGTTTAATCCAAAGTGGAAAAAGGGCAAAAAATCAATAGGATTTTAACAAGTGTATAAATAAAACATAATCAACTTAATATTGCATAAAAATCAAGAAAAAATTCTCATTTTAACAAATTTTCATTAATTATTTATGAAAAGCGTTTACCCGATAACTCGTTTGTTTTTGACTAAGCAAAAAATTTTGTCACGTAATATTTAATTATTTTTAATGCTTTAAGCTCTAAAACACAATAAAATAGCGTTAATAACGGGTGAGTTAATAAACGTAATTATAATTATTAATTTAATTTTTTTTTAAATATTCAGAATAGAGCCACAAAAATTTGGTAGATTATCAGTAAATTGCATTAATTAGCCTGGGGTTTACTTTCATAATTACGTTTTTCAGATTTTCTTTTTTTCGGAACGTATTTAAAGGAAATAATCCAAATATGTCAATTCTCCCTCGGGTTGCGACGGAACTCGCTTTTCATTTTTCTAAGATCTTGCTACCTTATAAAATTTTGCTACCCTCTTCTTATTTTTTCATTCCTCTCTTTTAAATTCCATTTTTTTGCATTTTCCAAAATGTATATTCGTTGTGTGTTTTTTAATCTTTTTGATTGTTCTTACCAAAAGTTACCCAAGAGATACTTCAGATATCCGGTTTCCGGTATTTCCGGTTTATTACTTCAATTCAGACAAGTCTGCTGGACTCAATGATGTGTTTACTACTACTTTATGCAGGACCTAATCCTTACCCGCTTGGGGGATATTTGTTTTTGTAAAATGAATGACTGAATCCTTTAAATCACACAAAAATTCAATTCAATTCAATCGTGAAAAAATGTCTATCCTGTGCTGCGTACATTTTCAATATTCTCTACCCCTTCCTCAATTATATAGCGTTGCTTCCCGGAAGCAACCTTTCTTTTCCTGCTGACAAGAATTCTAGTTTACTCTAAGTTGGATATTCATTTATTTTCGTATCTTTCTTTGCTTTTGTTTCCTCTTTTTCTCAGGAAGATCTCTCTGCCATTTTCGGGAACATAAAAATCTATTAAATCCCAAGAAAAATCCACTATATGGTACTTGCATTGACTATTAATGTCACTCATTCTTCGAGTGACGCTTCCTTCGGAATCGGAAGGAAACAGTTTGTCACTTCGGTGCTGTTGAAGTGCTTACACTTCCTTCCACAAATTTCACATCAACTAGAGGGTTGTAACCTTCCAAAGTATTACTACTTTTCGCAAGTATCTGGAAGCTATTTTTATATTTCAGGTATATCTGATTACAAGTGTAGTCACTTCCCCCGGACCAAAGAAATAGACACTTCATGCTTTAAATTCGATTTTCAATCTTTTTTTTCTGATTCCTCTTTCTCCTCTATTTCTCTTCCTTACCCACTACCACTCCCAGTTTAATTAAAAAATTGTTACTTTGTTGAAGTTTACCAAAAAAGTATTCAAAGAAAGGAAAATATTTCGAAAACAAAAATCAAACCCAATTTTAATCGAATTTTCTCTGATATATAATTTGATTTTCATTTGAAAATTATTTTTCTTCTTTTTGAAAACACCTCGCATCACTTCACTACAATTTTCTTAATTAAAAACTTTTAAAAAAGAAAATAAATATGATAATAAAGAAATAGTAAGAAACAGACCTCAGTCATACCGAAAAGTAATAACCAAAAAACCAAAAAAGAAAACAGTTGAAGAACTTTCCGCTGAAATAACTTTATCATAAAATTCATTAAAGAAATTAGCAAAGAATCCAACGCGTTTTGGCTGCTGCCGCTGCATCACGACTTTGAAGAGTCTGTCTACTAAAAAAACTTTTCCATTTTTCCCTTCCTTAAACTCATGAGTTTTGCGCGACGTTCGTTACCTTTATATTAATTTGTCTGTTCTTTTTTTACATGACTACAAACAATTTCGCCAGACGCTGTCAAACTTTCCTCTAGGTAGAAATTGCAGAAACTTGAACTTCGTGTAAACTCCCTGAACAACTACTGGCGAGGTGCAAATAAGTAGAAATAAAAAAGTCCAAACTAACGGAAGTGCAACATCTCCCGGTGACATTTTAATTTCTCAAACCCATGCGTAAAATTTAATTTAAACTCAGCAGCAGAGACGCAATAATGAATGAACATTTAGATAATATTAAAAGCAACGTGCATCGTCAACTGATTACTGCGATCAAGCTATAAATTTATAAGCTTAAGACCTTTGCAGTCAAACCTCATCTATTGTATGTCCGGGGTTATCGCTTTCTGGAATTGTTGCTGTCATTCGAAAAATTATATTAAAGCAATACTAATGAACCAGATTATTATCTAACAACCTATTTAACATGATTTTTTTTACTTTTTATTTGAATCTTTTTATACCACGGATCTATTTCTCTAAAAATTTCATAAGTGTTTACCGTTCTCCACCATGAATTTCCTTCTAAAAGTATATATGTATCTAAAAGTATATATGTAAAGTATATATGTATTTCAGCAAATTCAGCTTCCTTCTAAAAGTATATATGTATTTCAGCAAATTCAGCAAATACGTTATGAACGCATTCACAAAAAAATCGGATCCTACGGATCCAAATGTTGGAAAGGTTCGAGTCGTAGCGTACGCACGAGTATTAAAAAAATTAACTAAAATTTGTTTCTGAGTTTGTGTGATTCTTAGATTCTACTAGTTATAATTAAGAGTTGATGTAAAAATAGTTGCTTTCAAGCTTCCTTATTTAGCCTGTTTTTCTACAAGTAAAATTTTCAAGTTTTCCTCTACAGACGAGGCAATATCAATCTCGGAATTTCACTTCAATGCATTAAATATAACCGTAATGTTAAAGTTTTTTCCGCAAAAGCAAATGTTATTTAGTTTGTGTCTAACATTAGTTTGTGTCTTAAATCGTTTCATCTATTGCAAAGTAAACGCTTAGAATTATGCAATACTTTTCGTTTGTGAATACCAAACGCATCCTTTTTTCTACAAATTGTAGTGCCGTTTCGACCGACTTAATACCTCTTGAGAAGTAAATTTGGCGTGGGATTAAAAGGAATGCGCAGATTGTCTGTGAAATCATTCACATCGGCGATGAAGTCCCTATGAATAAAATAAAGAAAAGAAACCGGTACTATTAACCTCATCGCAAAGGTATAAAAGGACACATTATTAGGGAGCAAAAGTAGAAAAAAATTATTTTTTAATCCGATTTTAAGCCGATAGCTGTGGTAATATTTTTAAAATAATATTTGCATATGCCCAACCTTCATGCTTGCTTACCACAAACGCATAATTGTTAAATTCTAATTCCGTAATGAAATTATCATTAATACTACCCAACCAATCATGAAACCAGTCGATGACGACACCACGCCAGAAATAATGCAGGTTATCCATCCAAAAGAACAGGTTTCAACCTTTTACTTCTTTTTCTTAATTTTTTCATTTTTTATCCTCTACCCCTGGAGTGTATTCACTTACCTTTTCCGTTTGCAACGCATTAAAGAAAAATATTTAGAAAAAAAAGCTATAGAAAAGTATAATACATTCTTGCTCACAATAACCTCCGGAGTGAATTTATCTACATCTGTCCGTCCGCTTGTCTTTCTGTGGGAATCGTGATTTCAGTCGAACGGAGGGAGATGTCGAGATAAAATTTGGCACCAAAATTCGTCGTCGTCATAGGCTACTCGGGATTGAGGCATAATAGGTTAATTCGGGATTTAGGCGTAAATCAGATCAATACCACGCCTACCTTTTATGTCAGATTCTCTTTTAAATGCAAATTTTTCAGTTTTTATATAAGTTATCAAGCTGAATTATTAGGTATTGTCACTTCGCGAAAATGAGCGGGACACGCTTCCATTATCATGTGTGGACTTTTTTGACAAAGAGGATGAGCTAAAGATAAGTTAATAGGCCACAATTAATCAAGGTAAGATAAATGTAAAATGAAAAGGGGCGTAACTCATCCACTGATTATTAGGATCAAACTATAAGTTTATGTCGCGAGTGAAGGGTACATAAGCTTCTGCCGGACCGAAATTAGCGTTCCTACATTTTATTCTTTCACCTCATTTTTCAAAACCAACCATCAAACCATTTGTCAAGAATAAGAGAGCCAAGACGACTAAAGAATAACAAGGCGCAAAACCGTTACGCACGAATGAACAATTATTCAAAAAGGGAATGAATAAACTGGTCGGATAGTCCAAAATTCGTTGAAAACATCGTTTTAAAAAAATCGCCTTTAAAAAAACGTGAAATACGTAATGAAAAATTTTGAGCACATGCTACTTTCCAAAGAGAAAACCAAAATTTGATAACAAAATTAGATTAAAAAAGTTTTTATTTCTTTCGCTATCGTTGAAACAAACGTCTTTAAAAGTAAGCTTTTTTATTATTATTTAGATTTATTATTTAGATTTATTGAATTTTATTTACAGAGAGCGTGTAGATTGAGACGTGATAAGAAAAAACTTTATGGCGGAAGAAAGAAATTTTCGAAGAGAAATCTTTAGAAATCGAGAACAAATTTGGAAGACTAATGTCAAAACTTAGATCTTTTTGGTACCCCTGAAATCCTTAAAAACCAGATATTGTATCGTCAATAAGATTTTAAAATTCGACAACTGAATTAAGCTCTCTTCATAAAAGTTCAAATTAAAACTGCAAGTTTTAAAAGTAATTCGAAAGGTCGTTTATAGTTGTAATCTGTAGAAGGATCTATCTAATGGATATACATTTATTTCAAAAGAACGTACGAAAAAATTACGTTGTGTTCAGAGTCATATTCCGAACCATCAAAGTTGTAACGGATGTAATCTAGATTGTATTTTAATTTTTTTGGGAGAACACACTTGGATTCACAACTACGTTTGCTACTGAAACCATATCTCAGGGTGTAATTGTTATTTTGAACGCTCGCCACACATTCATTCAGACCGAGTTGAATGCGCCGTATGCACATATTATATGTCTGCTTATATTCCCATTCTAGATATGCTGTTCTACATAGATCGTACGTGACTCGTAGTGAGTAATTTTTGATATTTACATCCATACATTCAACTGCAATTTAAATGCAAAAAGAAGGCATTCGAAATAATTTACTGCTTCAGAAATTCTAGGTATAAAATAACAAAAATGAGTCGATTATAAGAATATATTATTTGAAGTAAGTTTGCTCTGGAAGAAACGAATTAAAATTAGTCCAATCTGAGAACATAAAAAATCAAAAAATTAATCAAACCTAAAAGAAAATTAAACAAAATTAATAAATCCTCAGATAAAAGTAATAAAAAAAGGATCATGACGACAATAAGTAGATAAAAGGGAATCAAACGTGAGTGTAAATGAATCAAATTAGTCAATCTTTAGAATAAATATCTAAAAATAAATCAGTCCTGACAGATAATAATTCAAAATTAGTCAATGTAAGGATAAAAAGGATGAGCCGATCCTCCCATAAGTAGATAAATAAAAACAAGCCAGTCACAAAATATATTAATTGACTCAATTTTAAAACAAATCAATCTTAGTTAATACTTGAAGTAAGTTATCGTAGTAAAAACTTACAAGGTATTGGTACCGTTTTGTTAACAACATTTGATGTTACCACCGTCGTGTCGATTAACAGAATATAACCTAGTAGTAGACCGGCTAAAAGAGGGGAATTAATTTTACTCATTTTTCCTTTAAAGCCGGTTAAACGATACTAAAATAATTATAACAAAGATACACTCTTTTTATATAGAAAAATTGTACAGATAGTAACAAACTCCAATAGTATTTTATATGTTGCCATTATCATCTGTCCGGACTTATCACTTTCTGGAATTGCTACTGTCATTCGAAAAGTTATATCAAAGCCAAACTCATGAACCAGGTTATCTAAGAACCTCCTTTATCATGATTTTGTTTGTTTTTTTCTATTTAAACCTTTAGATACTATAGATTTATTTCTCTAAAAATTTCATGAGAGTTTAACGTTTATGAATTTCCTTCTAAAAAACGTTATGAACGCATCCACATACAAATCGAGTGCGATTCCAACAGATACAAATGCTAGATAGATTAGACGTAGCCAGAGCGTAGAAGGTACAGCCGAGTAATTAAAAAAATTAACTAAAATGTTTTTCCGAGCTCGCCTGGTTTTTAAGTTTTAAAAATATTTTCTGGTTTTGTCTTTTTAGACTTCCTTCTATACTATCTACATTTTGCTCGTATCTATTTTTCTGTGAGTAAAATTTTCAACTTTCCTTCAACAGACGAGGCAATAGCAATCGTGGAGCTTCACCACAATGCATTAAATGTAAGCGTAATGTTAATGTTTTCACCGCCAAAGCAAATGTTCTGTGCTGTAAGGCAGATTTCTCCCCATGGGAGATTCCGTTTTCTGTGACTTGCTCCAAAGGGAGAGACGGCACAGAGTGGAGAAGAATATACAAACATTGCTGAAGTTTGAAGGTCTGAAGGATATGAGTAAGAACCAATATTAGTAGAACCAGTAAACTAAGATTTCAGTAGAAATACTTTTGCTACATGACTTCTGGTCTTTAGCTCTTTGTCTATTCGCCTTTTTATTGTGCACTTTTCAACGTCGGCATTGTCACTCAACCTTATTTCACGTTTATATTTTAGATTTTCCGGTTTTCCTTTTGAGTTTTTGAGAGAATCTTTTCACGCTTTCATTGAGATTTTATGTTGAGTATTCTACCTGAATACAATATTGTTACGTGGGTTTCCTCTTTTTAAATAGACAATCACTTCCTCTTGATTATCTTCGGGGCCCGATCACTGGATTGCTGATAAACCCTCACAAAAACACGCGGATTCTTTTAGCTTTAACTTTAGGTGTAGTTTATTTGAATCAAGCACTTTATCAGTTTTATAATATAGTAATTTAACACTTCTTACAGTTACTAATACTCCTTTTACTTTGTCTTCCTACTGACACAATTTTACACTTCAACACTTGATGTTTATTTTTAATTCACTCGTCGGTTTGTATCACGGCCACGTTCTTCACAAATTTCGAAATATCACTCGTACGTTCTTCACAAAGCCCAGAATATCACTCGTACGTTCTTCACAAAGCCCAGAATATCACTACTTTCTTTGAGATGCTCGTTCGCTATTTATAGGCGCTCGGCTTCCATTACCCAATGCAGTTTCCTTAATTGCCAGATGTCCTTCGGCTCTGTATAATTACCGCGTAATCATCTGCGTATCCGCGTAATTATCTGGTGTGGAAATTCCAAATATTTCAAACTTCCTATTGGGTCTCTCAGTAATTCGAGAATTAACGGAAACTGCTCGTTTAATTTTCATTAATGACGATGGAAAGTGGCGATGTGCATGTGGTAACCAGTTAATGCACCAGAAACAAAGCCTCCATCTTCAGTCAGTTAAAGGAAATGCTTCAGTAGTATGGTGTCTCCTGAAAGCGGTTTTTGTTTTTAGTTTAACTTTTCGAACATAATAACTGTCAAGTGTTTCTTAACATAAACTGATTTTATTTTGGTTGATAAAATCAAATACGAAATTACTGACTTAATGAATGACTGAAAATAAATTGTTAAAAATGCATAAAATGCAAACAATACTCAATTGTGTACAAAATTCTACTTCAACTATTTATAAATGTTAATCAATCGCAAGAGATAGAAGAGGCCAAAATAAATAACGATAAATATTTGTATATATATCCCACCATATTATATATATATAGAATTAGCTTTGCCTAAAACTGTGTTTTCAGGAAACATCATATAAGCTTTTAGGCCTGATTAGTCGTACGTTTTCGGAATTGTTTACTTTTTCGAAACTTTTCGGGTTGCAGGGGGTTCAATTGACTATGATGTTGCCAATCTCGTCGAACCATGTTCGAAAGTGAGAATTTTGTGGGCATTTTTTGATGCATTTTATATTTTAAAAATTCTTTGGATTTCTTTAACTCAAATATTACTAACTAATATAAGTAATTGTAGAAAATAAAGTATTATTATTAATTATTATTAATAATTATGTACTGTTTCTTCGGATTTTAATAGGAAATTCATAATTCATTCAAATTTAATAGCATTCATAGAAATTTCACACTCTTTGACAGCTGTGCTCATTGGTTTTATTAACAATTCTTACAAGTATTTGCAAATTCCAAAAAAGTTAATGGATTACCAAAGTGATTTAGAGATCTTATATAATAATTATATTATAATTATATAATAATTCATATTATAGTTATATAATAATTCATTTAGCCGAACAAGCTCAATCAGTCTCTTGTCGTCCATTTCTTGGTAAATATACATTGAAGTAAAAGCTCCATGTGGCCACTCACTTTTAGTTGTCACTTTGTTCGAATTTGAGAGAATTTTTCGAAACTTAACCAAATATCAAAATGGTTTTGTTATTGCGAGGGGAAATTCTCACAACCACACGAACTGCATATAGCTAATGAGTTTTGACAGTCGAGTTTCGTGTTCGAAAAAGAGCGAACGTACGACTAATCAGGCCTTTTGTGGTCGCTGAACCATCTTTTACAGTTTGTTTATCTATCACAAAGCAAGCGCTCAAAATTATGCAACACTTTTGTATTGTGAATATCATACGCACAATTTTCTTCTACAAATTGTAGTGCCGTTTTGGCAGACTTAATGCCTCTTGAGAAGTAAATTTGGCGTGGGATCGAGCCGAAAGGAATGCGCAGATAATCTGTGAAATTATTGGGATCGATGATGAAATTCCTCTGAGTAAAATAAAGAGAGGAAACTGATACTATTAACCTCGCCCCAAAGTGTAAAGAAGCATCATATTGGGAAGCTAAAGTAGAACAAACATGTTTTTAATTCGATAGCTGTGGTAACAAAAACATTTTTAAATGAATACTTGCATAACCCCAATCTTCATCATTGCTTGCTACAAATTTTAATTCCGTAACGAAATTATCATTGATACTACCTAATCAATTATAACACCCGTCGATGACGACATCACGCTAGAAATAATGCAGGTTATTTACCACAAAGAACAAGTTCCAACCTTTTCCTTCTTTCTCATAACGTTCTCCTTTTTTAACCTCTTCCTCTAGCGTTCTTGCATTTTATTCATTCATTTCCTTTTTCAAAACCAATCATCAAAGATTTTATCAAGAATAAGAAAGACAAGACGATCAAAGAATAACAAGAAAAACCGTTACGCACGATGGAACAATTATTCGAAACAGGAATGAATAAATTGGTCGAATAATTAAAAATTCGCGGAAAACATCGATGAAAGTGTTGAGCGGAAAGTTCGCGAAGAAGAGAGAAAAGGAGTGAGATGAAGTATGCTGGTATAGGTAAAGGGGTAAAGAGAGTTATCCAAACAATCGCTGACTCGAATTACATTAAAAAGGAATTTCAGAATGCTCGAGAGCCTTTTGAATTATAATAATTTGCATTCCATCGACTCCACCTCCTTTTCTTCCGACTAAAATTGTTTTATTCAAAATTCTTCCCTTCAAAATTCTGACACTTTAAATCTGTCAAAAAATATTGAAAATTGCCTTTGAGTATGTTTTTATTGACTGCCTTAATCATAACGTATTTTAATTTTTGGGGGACTGGGCGCGTTTTCTTGCTTTTATCTTCCTTTCGCCCAATAATAAAATAAACAAGAACCAACCAACAACAAAGGACAACAATAGCAACAACACAAACAACAAGGACAAGTTCACACAAAAACACATACATACACATATACACACCAAAAACTGCAAGGACTACCTGAAGACAAAGGACAGAGTGAAATTTTCCTAATTAAAAGCGCTTTTTTAAAATATTTCGGAAGGAAGTGAATGAAAGAAAGGGAGAGATCGAAAAAGGCAGCGGTCGAGTGAGTCGATGCTGTAACACTGCTGCCATTAAAATTCGCGTGATGTCTTTAGAGGCTCAAATCGCTAGTGAAGAGTGCCTAGATAACAACAAAAGCAATAACAACAACAATATCGATAACAATATCTGCTGCAGTAGTGACAACAGTCGAACACAATCAGAGGATTTCAAGAGTTTTGAAAATAAACGCATTCCCAAGATCCAACAGAGAGCACTCAACAATCAAAAACCGCCCTGCAGCGCCGATCAATATCCAAAACCACTCTTCAAGCAAACCAATCCAACGTCTTCACTCAACTCTACCCATCGCTCAGTTCACGCTGAAAACAACGAAACGTTATCTACGTCCAGTGTTCCCGGCAAGGCTAGGAGCCAACATAACAAAAGCAACGGACACCCTTATCCGAAATCTTATCAGCAGACGCCACAGCAGCAACGCAGTTGTGGATCAATAAATCGGCAGAAAACTCTACCCTCACCCTGTCATTCACTTGTCGAGCAAATAATCCATACAGTTGTGGAACTTGAGCAAACATTGATTGAGGACCATCAGAACGATTTTGAACTACGTATGGCTCTCCGGCGTCAAACGGAACAAGTGCGGGATCTGCGGTCATCCCTAAATACGGAAAAACAACGCAATGAACGATTAGTTCAACTGATACGCAGCGTCGACTCGGCCTCGTCGACGGAGGAGGATGAACAATATCTAGCCAGTGGAGTGAATTACATAAATGACAGCCGTTGGCATTCGAGAACATCAGACTCGATGAATGCTTTTGAGTCAATTAGTCCACTTCTGATGCAGCAAAGGTTTGTATGATTGTTTCTGTGCCACCAGCCTTATCAAATTATGTTAGAAATGTAGGAAAGGAGATTGGGATCTCCTTTATATCTAAATGAGATCGCCTCAAGAGAAACGGGAAGAAAAACGCTTCATTAAAAGATTACAATCGAGAACTATTTTAAAATGGAGCCTATAATTATGCAACGTTAAATTTTAGTACAAATGAAGGCTGAAGTGAAAGCTAATTATCATCTCTATATTTCTCTTCCTCGATTTCATAGATACGACGAGCTCGTTCTATCCCACAAGCAATGCCGCAAGCAGCTCATCAAAAAAGAAAAACTTCTCAAGCACATCAAATGCGAGAAGGAGGATTTTCAAGGACGTTACGATCATTTACTCGACGAATATCGTAACGTTCAGAAACGATTCGAAGAATTATGCTGCATGTATTTACGTCTCCAGGCGAAGAAGAATGCAGAGGTATCGTTATAATTAAAATGTAATCTTTCTCATTATTATACACATTATCATGCACAGATATTGAAACTAAGAGAAGCTCTCAATTACGCAAGCGATTGTGTGATCAGTGTCCAGCAAGTTCTAGAGCGACATAACGTCAATGACAATGACCGTGACGCTAACGATGACGATGATGCTGACGGAAATGAATCCTGTGGCAAGGAATTTAGGCAAAATTTACAGTTGTTCATCAAAGCTTTGAGATTATGCGAATGGGCCCAAATCTCCAGTAATCAAAATAAGGAGAAATAACAATAGGATGTCATATGTTGAAAGGATATAGAAAGGATAACCAGATAGTAGTAAATAATTATTTTTTATAAATATTTTTGATAAAGGAAAAAAACAATAAATATGTTTATTATAACAAATATATTAAAGCTGAATTCCCTTTGTCTTTTTTATCCCTTCTCCTTGACAGTTAGTGTTTTTTTATTGCCCCTTCCATTTCCTTTTGATTGACGAGATAGCATTCGAAAAATTTTGTCTTTGGAAAACTTCAATAAAAAAGCAGGAGACTCTAAAGGCGAGACAAAAAATTAAATTTAAAACATATAGCTGCAACATTTCACTGTCATTGTCGTCATAAAACCAATAAAAAATTTTAAATATTTTACATCAAAATTTGACGCCTTTTAAGACGAACTACTCTGGTATCTGAATTTTAATATATCTGTTTTTTATACCCTACACACGAAGACACAGGGTATATTCACTTACTTCTTCCGTTTGTAACGCATTAAGGGAGGCGTGGCGGGTGTAGTAAAATATATATATTCCCCCGCCGAATAATCCCCTGAGTCTATTTAGTCATATCCATCCATCTGTCTGCTTGTCTGTCTGTCTGTCTATGGTTCGGGTGCCAGTCCCGTCGTGGTGTGGGCGACAAAATGGCAGTGACCAGAGTGCAAGCTGGTTCACTAGCCAAGAGCTAAAGCTGCACCCTGGTTCCGAGGCCTCACCGAAGGCTATAAAGCGGTACCACGGGTGATGCACATTGCATAGGGGTCTTTCCAACCCCGCTAAATATAAAGCCCACAAAGATAGTGCATCGTGGGTAGGCCCCCTAGTGGGAGCTTCGTGGTGGCTGTGGTTGCCACCCAAAAATACGCGGGTAGAGACCATGAGTCTCCGCGAGAGTTGCGCGAGGAGGCAGACCTCCGTCAACTCAAGTGCCGGTGTTGTCCCAGCCGGCACAAGGCCTTAGATAGTGCCGAACTAGTAACCTGCGAGGAATGTCCTGCCACACACAGGCTTCCACAGGTACACGACAAAGCTACGGTTGGATGCCGTAAGCGAAGTGGGTGCGGTTGCCGCCAGATAATCATAAAAAGTACGTTCACAGAGTTCGTACTCGCAACCCCGTGCGGGATGGCCCGCCGTGCACTTAAGCCATCATGGCAGGCGTGCACGTTAAGCACAAGGCAGAAATCTGTCTGTCTATGGTACGGGTGCCAGTCCCGGGTGCATGGGCCCAAAATGGCAGTGACCTAGGCGTATGAGACGGTCACTTACCACGACTGTGGTACTCCCGGGTTCCGAAGCCTACCATATGGCTCTAAATTGGTACCACGGGAGACAAGCAACCGAGATTCATTTCCAGATGGTGTGCTAATAGCTTCGGCTAATAGTTACACCGTCTGGTATTTATATTCCAAGCCCCACATGCTTGTCTTTGGGTAGGCCCTTCGGGAGCTTCGTGGTGGCTGTGGTTGTACCCAAAATTACGCGGGTACAACGACAACAAACGCCACGACTTGGCAACTCGGAGGCACTGGGCGCTGGTTGTCGCCATATAGTGAAAAGGTGCGTTCACAAAGTTCGCACTTGCAACCCCGTGCGGGATGGCCCGCCATGAGATTAAGCCAACACGGCAGGTGCTCATGTAAAACTTATAGAGGAATCTGTCTGTCTATGGCCTGGGTGCCAGGCCCGTCGTGGACATAAGGCGACAAAATGCAGTGACTAGTCGTGCTTGCACATAGTTCACTTGCCAGGAACTATGCAGGCTAGTTCCGACATCTTACCAAAGATGTAAAAATGGTCCCACGGGTGGTGTGCAGCTCATTTCAAATATGCCGGTGAGTGTCCCCACCGGCATAAAGAGGTTTTAGATAGGCCTCGATCGTCAACCTGCGAGGAATGTCCTGCACGTCACAGGCTTCCACAGGTACACAAATGGCGCAATAGGGCTAAGTTGTTGCCGTGGTCGTTGATTGCCGAGATATAGGGTATTCACAAAGTCTACCCAGCAATCCCGAGTGTGGGTAGGCCCACCGTGAGTTTAAGCCAACACGGCAGGCACTCACGTAAAACACCGAGTGGCATCTGTCTGTCTATGGCTAGGGTGCCAGTCCCGGGTGCATGGGCCCAAAATGGCAGTGACCAGAGGGTATAAGGCGGTCATTTACCACGATTGTGGTACTCCCTGGTTCCGGAGCCTACCATATGGCTTAAAATTGGTACCACGGGAGACAAGCAAGAGATTCATAGCCAGTATGTGTGCTAATAGCTTCGACTAATAGTCACACCATCTGGTTTATACTACCAGTATGTGTGCTAATAGCTTAGGCTAATAGTCACACCATCTGGCAGAGTTATATTCCAAGCCCCACAGCTTGTCATTGATTAGGCCCTTCGGGAGCTTCGTGGTGGCTGTGGTTAATACCCAAAGATACGCGGGTACGAGTTTGGATCAGCTCGGGTGTGGTAATGCACTAAAACATTACCGAGTGCCGGGCCCCACAGACCGGCAGAGGTTTTAGATCGGCCTCGAGTATACCTTAGTGGAATGTACATACCATGCATATGGCTTCCAAAGGTACAAACGCCACGGCTTGGTAACCCGGAGGCATTGGGCGTTGGTTGTCGCCATAAAGACAAAAGGTGTGTTCACAAAGTTCGCACTTGCAACCCCGTGCGGGATGGCCCGCCCTGAGATTAAGCCAACACCTCAGGTGCTCAGGTAAAACAAATGGCAGAAATCTGTCTGTCTATGGCTAGGGTGCCAGTCCCGGGTGCATGGGCCCAAAATGGCAGTGACCAAGGCGTATGAGACGGTCACTTACCACGACTGTGGTACTCCCTGGTTCCAGAGCCTACCATAGGCTTTAAATTGGTACCACGGGAGACAAGCAGACGAAAAATACAGCCAGTATGTGTGCTAATAGCTTAGGCTAATAGTCACACTATCTGGTTTATACAGCCAGTATGTGTGCTAATAGCTTGGGCTAATAGTCACACCATCTGGTTTATATATTCCAAGCCCCACATGCTTGTCATTGGGTAGGCCCTTCGGGAGGTTCGTGGTGGCTGTGGTTAATACCCAAAGTTACGCGGGTACGCTACCCAAAGTTACGGGTAGTTTGGATGAACTCGGGTGGGGTAATGCACTAAAACATTACCGGATGCCGGGCCCCACAAACCGGCAGAGGTTTTAGATCGGCCTCGAATATACCTTAGCGGAATGTCCATGCCATGCACATGGCTTCCAAAGGTACAAACGCCACGGCTTGGTAACCCGGAGGCACTGGGCGTCGGTTGTCGTCATAAAGCATGAAAGGTACGTTCACAGAGTTCGTACTTGCAACCCAATGCGGGATGGCCCACCGTGAGATTAAGCCGTCAAGGCAGGTGCTCACGTAAAGCAAATGGCAGAAATCTATCTGTCTATGGCGGGTGCCAGTCCCGTTGCGGTGTGGGCAACAAAATGGCAGTGACTAATCAGATCTGTTTTAATTCACTAGCCACGGACTAGACTTGGCTAGTTAAGAAGCCGATAAATTGGTGCCACGGGTAATGCACATCGCATAGGGGTCTTCCCAACCCCGCTAATATAAAGCCCACAGATATAGTGCCTCGTGGGTAGGCCCCCTAGTGGGAGCTTCGTGGTGGCTGCGAGGAATGTCCTGCCACACACAGGCTTCGACAGGTACATGATAAAGCTACGGTTGGCTATCGTAAGCGAAATAGGCGTCGGTTGTCGCTATAAATCAAAAAGGTACATTCACAGAGTCTGTACTTGCAACCCCGTGCGGGATGGCCCGCCGTGGACTTAAACCAATCATGGTAGGCGTCCACGTAAAGCAAAAGGCAGAAATATGTCTGTCTATGGAAATCACACTTGCAGCCGAACATATGGAGATACCGACGTTAAATTTGGCACGAATATTCATTAACATCGTAAGCTCTTAGAGACTGCAAAATCGGACGAGTGACGCGCCTACACTTCATACTAAATATGACTTCATAAATATTTAGAGAATTCTTAGACTCTAAAGAAGATATAAAGGTGATTTTATATTCTCATGACACACCCAAAAATTATTTTCTAAGAGTTGGTTGTGGCCTGTCCATTTGAAATATATATCATAATTGTAGAGAAAGCGATAGAGTTCGTCTTGTTATTTTGCGGGCGTGTTGTCTCTCACCAAAGTTATCCCCTTAATGACAAAAATCAAGAAAATGTACTCACTATCACGTCTACTTTTAGAAAAAACTGAAAACTAGCAGGACCTTAATCATGATTTCTCAGTTTATAGTGGAGTTTTAAAGATAACATTTAATAATCTGCTAATATCACAAAAAATCATAACCAGCTCGGCTAATATCACAAATAATGAACATGCACCGCTCACTGATTATTAGAATAAAATTATTAATTTCCGGTAAGTGTGTTGGCTATACGAGCGTCAACCTGGCCGAAGTTAGCGTTCTTACTCGTTCTTATTTCTTTTCCAAAAATCGATGTTGCGACAGCCATCACAATCACTGTTATTGTTGCCGCGCCTATGTCTTTGTTGTCACCCACGTCCTTAATATTTCCTTTTTAATCTCTTTTCTGAAGCACGGCAAAAAAAACAAAAATTATCGTGCACTAAGGGAAATAAATAAATGACAAGTAAGAACGCTAACTTCGGTCTGGCCGAAGCTTATATATCCTACACCTGTAATATCAATTTGTTGCCCGATCCTGATAATCAGTGGGCGGTGGACGTCCCTTTTGACATTACATTTATTTTCTCCTGATTAATTTAGATCTACTAGCTCCGTTTCAAAGCGAAGCTTTGTCAAAAAAATCCTCACATAATAAAAGGATCAAACCCGCCCATTTTTGTGAAGCGGTAACACCTCCAACGTCTTGACGGCAAAACTCCAGCTTGAAAACTTACATAGAAGCTGTGAAATCGGTCTTTAAAAGGGGATTTTGGATAAAATGTGGGCGTGGCACTTTTTCTATCTACAATTTTCAATCCCAAACAACCTATTACAATTAATATTAGTGCTTCGTTCGATTGCGGTCAGGACTCCCCCAGACAGACAAACAGACTGACGGACGGACATGGCTGAATCGAATCAAAGGGTTCTTCTCAGTAGGAATATATATACTTTTCTGCACTTGTCACGCCCGCTTTAATGCTTTATGAACGGAAGCACAAAGTCAATATACCGGTTCCTTTCTGGTGTAGGGTATAAAAAACAACAATTAAAATAGTATTAACGCAGCAGTAACAGATGAAGCGTCATCTGAAGCGGTAGCAATTTTCTTAATTCCTTGCGAGGGACAATAGTAAGAAAAATCGTTTTTAACGACCATCCGCAATGGCAGGGACAGAATATCGTAGAAAGGACATTTTCATTATTTTGTCGTGACAGTCTTGTTATTCATTTTATATTACTTTTATAAGCTTCCCGCGACTTTGACAGTTCATAAAATGTCAGAATTTCATGACAGATACCATCTTGTCATCAGCCTTTTCTTTCTGTAAAAACGCTTTTATTTATAAGAAACAAATTATGGCTAATTACAAAATACCGTTAAAAGCGCTCTGTGCATTAATTTAACTCGACTGATACCAATTGTGCAAAGGGAAGAAACATATAAAGAAAAGAAAGAAGGCAAAGAGGCAGAAAAAGATTAAGCTTCTTGAATGAAACGAAGGATATAAAC
The DNA here is from genome assembly GCA_963966595.1 of Physocephala rufipes. Taxonomy (NCBI): domain Eukaryota; kingdom Metazoa; phylum Arthropoda; class Insecta; order Diptera; family Conopidae; genus Physocephala; species Physocephala rufipes. Next base: position 7,666,148 of record OZ016503.1, read on the forward strand.
AAGTTAATGACGAAAACTGAGCATCCGTTTTACATTAATTACTTCAGTAGCTACATAACAATCTTTGTTTTAATATTTGTATATTTCTCAATCCGCTTCTACGGATCTCGCCACGCCCAGGAGGGTAATAATGTTAAGGTTTTTATCAGTGCTAAGTTCATGGACGAGCAGTTTATGGATATTATTCAAAACTACTTCCACATTTCCGACGCAGTAAGTGCAATTTTCCTCTTCCCATGATGGTCATAAAGGATAAATTCTGGAGCCCCAGTATACCGTATTTTCCCCTCCTATACTAGCATCATAATTGAACGGTCGCAATACCAAAATTTTCGAATAGAAACATCAGTTCGAATTAAACTAGATTCAACCGATATCAGGCAAAGGCCTGACTTTATAAGAATGAATACGAAATGTTTCAATATTGTGCTCAAGTTCATGGTGTATGCCATTGGGAAGGTAAAAATAACTCAAAACCACAAAGCCACTTGACCATTGCTAGGACCCACCACCGATTGTACTTTTTGTATCTTATTCCCTTTAAAAAAGAGAAAAAGGATGTATTGTGTAACGCAGCGTTTACGTTAGTAATATACTAAGTTTGTAACGCAGTGAAGGAACTACAATAGATATAAAAAAGTATATATATTCTGGCTCAGAATGATCCCCTGAATGGATTTAGTCTGTCTGTCTGTCTGTGGAAATCATGATTACAAGAGAACGAATGAATCATGAAATTAGGTATGAATATTTCGTGTTATGATAGGCTGGTTGGTATTATAAATGGGCGAAATCTTACAACTTTCACGCCTACTTTTGGTATTTAATGTGATTTAAATCGTGTTTAGAGCTCAATTTCTCAGCTCCGAGTACGAACTGAAAGTTGAAATTGTATATCCGAGTTTACTACCTCATTTGAAAATATAATCCAAAAAATGGGCGTGGTTCGCCCACTACATACAAAATTCGTACAGGCGTACAGAAAAATGGCTCCATGAAATTTGTCTCAAATATTCCCTGTCATCATAGGATGGGTAGTGTTGAAAATGGGTGAAACCAGAAAACTGCCCACGCCCACGCCTCAATTAGATCTGTTTCACAAAAATGAGCATTGAAAAGAACAAATAAAGCATTAAATTCGGTACGAAGGTTCTCTGTCATCACAGGCTGGTTATAAATGTAAATATAATAATTTAAATATAAATATATGATATATTTAAATAAGCCGCCGACATTTTATTTGAGCGTTGTTATCAAGAGATTCGGGAATAGAATATATAAGCTTCGGCCAGGCCGAAGATAACGTTCTTACTAGTCTAAATTATGTTACATATTTACTGAAACATTTTTCAATATGTTAAAGATGAAAAGCGTTCTTTTGCCCCATGCCGTTTGAGAAAAGCCAGGAATTGTCTATTATATTCAAATTCGTTTTTTATTCTTTATACGTTTTTTAATAATAACGAGATTACGATTACATTTCATCATATATTTCGTTTGTTCTCCTTTTTGCTCATTTCTCTCATAATTAAATAATGGCGCAGCAACAAACATTCAATAGAATACCACTGGGTTTTAATTATTTTTTGTCTCTAACTAATTTTAACAGTTTGAAATTATGCATTTTATTCATTTTCCTTCTGTTATTTCTTTTCTTTGCTTGTTTTTGTTCTCTTAGCCATACCTTCATAATCTTCTCCTATAAAATCGATTTTTTTTTATTTTTTGTATTTTGTATTCAGAATTTTTCAGTTGTTTTCAAGTAATCAACGGCTTAAGTGCTTTGGTATGAATAACTAAAAACCGTATAAAAGCTTCTCCGTTTAACTTCGCCTTTAATATGGCTGTATTAATTAATTAGTGGCTTAATATATATAATCCTAATTAAATTTAATACAATAGAATAGTTGATATCTGTACAGTAATATATATATATATATATATATATATATATATATATATATATATATATATATATATATATATATATATATATATATATATATATATATATATATATATATATATATATATATATATATATATATATATATATATATATATATATATATATATATATATATATATATATATATATATATATATATATATATATATATATATATATATATATATATATATATATATATATATATATATATATATATATATATATATATATATATATATATATATATATATATATATATATATATATATATATATATATATATATATATATATATATATATATATATATATATATATATATATATATATATATATATATATATATATATATATATATATATATATATATATATATATATATATATATATATATATATATATATATATATATATATATATATATATATATATATATATATATATATATATATATATATATATATATATATATATATATATATATATATATATATATATATATATATATATATATATATATATATATATATATATATATATATATATATATATATATATATATATATATATATATATATATATATATATATATATATATATATATATATATATATATATATATATATATATATATATATATATATATATATATATATATATATATATATATATATATATATATATATATATATATATATATATATATATATATAT